>VDFB02166991.1:0-26726 GCA_007258455.2 Sequoia sempervirens
TCCCAAAACACCACTAAAGGATAGGGAAGAATACCTCTCAATGATGATGATGAAATTGTTGTTGATGAGGGAAGGATACATCCCAAAACAACACCGAAGGGATATGGAAGAATAAATCTGGATGATGATGATGATGATGATGAGGATGATTAGATCAGGGCTTGTAACAAGACTGGGAACAAGACCAAGGATATGATTAGGTGATTTGGGCTAAATGGAATGGATGGGGATTGGATAGAGATGTGAGATGAGGATGAAGGAGGAAAACAAAACAGACAAGAAGGCTATCCCAACACCCCAAAGTCACAAAGACCTTGGTCGGGCCAGGTATTGAAATAACCACAAGCACAAAAGGATGCCCTAGCATAACACAAGACCTCGGGGATCTTGGTGGGTACTACGTGGGACAACCAAGAAGACACAAACAAACAAAATATCAAGATATGCCCCTATGTGGACTAGTCAAAGCACACCATGATATGATGGATCAAGGCGACCGTGACAAGTGATGATAGGGAGCTCAAATGATAAACAAAAGCCAAAAGTATTAAAATATCATAATCAATTTCAAATGTTCATTGCCATAGGATCAAGGGGATGGATGGGATTGATGAGGTCTGTTAGGAAGGATGGATCCTATTGAGACCGATGATGGATACTAAGCTAAAAAATCGATATGACATAGGATATTCAAAACTGATTGGATTTGTCGATACAAGTGGATCTTGTTTGTTAAGAACTAGCTAGATAAGGGCATAGCTTGACGACAGGACACAAGGGAGACAAGACATGAGACTGACACACCCTAAAGACCTAGGGGCTCAGGGGCCTATCAAAGAATAGCCTTGCCTACATGAAAGCGCAGAGCCCTCGTAGTTTGGTGAAAGGCGGAAAACTAACCATGGATAAAAGTAGAAAGAGGATGATGAAGACTAATGGTGGATGACAAGGACTGGAGAGACAAAAGAAAAGATTGATGATAGATGATAAAGGAGTGGATGGATAGAGCTGAAAGACCGACGCTAGATGATAGAGGAGCTCCAGGGGTGGATCAAGTGACCAACCTTGCCTACGTGAAAGCACAGGGGCAACGTAGTTCAACAAGAGGCCGACAACAGACCATGATGGAGACCTCAATGGATGACAGGATGGAAAAAGAAGAAAGACCGATGATAGATGATAAAGGATCCCTGGGGGTGGATCAAATGATCAACCTTGCCTACGTGAAAGCACAAGGGCAACGTAGTTCGACCAATGACCAATGACAAACGATGGATAAAGGATGATGATAGGATGAGTGGAGGATGAGGATAGGATGAGTGGATAAAAAGATGACACCAATATGATGAGATAGGATAGACCGGTTGATGATGACGATCACATAAAGCTCAGGGATGGGATAGTTATCCAAATCATTAAAATGAGTTGGGAGGATGATATGATAGATAGATGAGTGATGAAAAGTGATAGGGGAGTGGAAAGAGGTGCAACAGAAGTAGGAGGGATGATGATTAGATAAATGGCATTGGGTTGCATGGACGGAGGCCGATAGCTAGATACCAATGACAAGGGATTGTGAGATGGGATGAGGATAAAGATGGGAGAATGGATAAAGAGATATGGATGGGGGATGGAAGACATTGCTTGAATGGATAGGAAGATAAGGATGGGGAGATGAAAGGTATGCTAGGATAGATGGATAGGAAGATAAGTATGGGGAGATGGAAAGGATATCGTGACAGATGGAGAGGGAGATGAAGGGATGTTATGATAGATGATGTCTCCAAGGACTATGTTACAAAGGAAGTAGATGCCCCCACTCTAGATATGCTATGTATGATAATGCATGAGGGATGGAAGATGAGTGGATGGGAAGATAAAGGAGATAACTAGAGGAGGATAGGATGAGTGACTAAGGAATATGATAGAGCATGGATGAAGGGAATGTATACCAAGAGGTGTCCAAAGCATGCATAGATAGGTGCCCTTGTTTTGATCAAGATCACAAGAAGGATGGAGGGAGGGGATATGATGGTAGGATGTGGAAGATAGCTATAACAGGAAGACAGGTGCATAGCTGGAAGCATAGTGGATGGAGGGAATGCATATCAGGAAGTTACCCCCAAGTGCAGATGGGGATTTATGCATGACGCCTGTTTGCCAGGTTTTCATCATGGTATTTATCCAAGGTGCTTGTTTGCCAATTTTTCACCATTGGACGAATTATTTCTCTTTACTATTTTATTTTTTTGATTTTTTTGATTTTTTTAATTTTTTTTGGATTTTTTGTTGGATTTTTCTTCTTTTTTTTTGGATTTTTGGAATTTTGGATATCATGAAAAATTAGATGGATAAGGATAGGGAGGAAAATAAGTGGATTTAGAAGACATGCAATAAGGATATGGATGAAGGACTTAAGCTTCAAGTTCTATATGAGGCATTAATAGCCCTTGTTCGAACTGACTGTTGGATGTTGGTACAACCTTATGAGGATAAATGGATTATGCAAGAGGATGAATTAGAGGGATTTGAGAGGGGAGATACATGGGATAATGGATGGGATGATGCAAAGGGTATGAATGGAATGATGGGGTGGATATGTACTGTGGAGATGTGTTCAAGACCAACATTGGCACATGTGGTGGTGGATGTGAAAAGATAATAGGATTAAGGGATGGAGAATGTGGTGATAATGGAGGAGATGGAATGGTGAATTTCGGGACATAGGGACCCAAAACAGACTTAGGAGATGAAAGGGGTGTATGATTAGCTTTTGGATTAGCGACTTTGGATGTTCTTATAGATTTTTCATGTGATGGAATTGCATCTTCTTTCTTTGGGATCCACATGGTTTTGATCTTTGCTTTGGTGGGCCTTTGTGGCCTACGGATTTGATGTGGATTTAGATTTAGATTTTTCTTCTCTTCACCATGTCTTTTGGAGGGGACATCAGAAGCTTTAGATTCATGTGGATCTTTAGATTGATACATTCTTGTTTTAATACCCAAAGTGCTTTTGGTAGCAATGGGATGGGTGCAAGGAGATGGATGATGTGGAGCGACGAAGGTAGGATTATGTGTAGATGGAGGATGTGCGGGTATGTGCCTTTGTTGATCTTGATTAGGGGACATGTGAGAGGGATGTTTATGATGGATGACATGGATAGGTGTTGGATGGATGAAAGGATGAGATGAAGGAGGTGAGCTTGGGATATACGGACCCAAGATGGATGGAGTAAATGAAGGATGGGATATGGTGGATGGAGGGATGTAAGGACCCAAAATGGATGGAGCAGATGAAGGGGGAATATGGATAGTTTTTTTGAGTTGATACGATAGAGGAGGAGGGATGGCATCATATGATCTAGTGGGTCGATGGGAAGAGCCAACATTTCTTTTGGAAAAGGCTCGTTGAGGACATCCAGAGGTTGTACCAACATCTTTAGATTGTGAGTCTTGGGAAATAGGTCCAAGACCTTGCATGCAAATTTGTTCTTTGACTTGGATGGGCTCTAAAATACCTTGCTCATGAATGCCTAGACCTCTTCCTTGATAGTTCATTTTCTTGAGCATGCGATCCATGATAGGTCTTGTGTTATTCTAAAAACATGATGCGAGTCCATTATTAGGTGGAGGATGATGGGTGGTATATACACTGTGTTTTTCTTCTACAAGGAGGCCACCATGGAAGAATGTGAGGGTACCAAGGGGATATGCAAGTGGTGTGGGGATAGTAGTTTTAGGCGATGGTGGGGGATTATGAGAGGGAGATGATGGGATAGCAGCATTTGGATGGGTGGTATTAGGAGAGGGATCAAGGGATATGATAGGATTTGGATTTGTGGTAGTGGGCTCATGCGATGGAGATGGAGATGGAGCGGTGGAAGCTTGAATGACAAGGGGATCATGGGATGGAATGGATGGGGGACTGTGATCTTGATGTGGACAAGATGGGGTGGTAGGATCTTGATTTGGAGAAGTGGATATGTTGGCATGCTTTGGATTAGACTCTTGGCATGACTCATCATGTGCGGGAGGCATGATAATGGAATCTTGGTGGGGATCTTCAAGTGGGGAAGATGGAGGGATGGAGGATTCAAAACATTCATGGGAATGGATTTTAGTGACGCTAGGAGTGGAAGAAGTTGATTGGATTAGGGTGTCGTCGATGGGTTTGATGACTCTTGGAGAAGGAAGTGGGTGTTCAGTGGGCTCAACGAATTTAAAGGATGTGATGGTAGGAGATGGGGGCTTAGTGGATTCAGAGGGTGTGATGGTAGGAGATGGGGGCCTAGTGGATTCAGAGGATGTGATGGTTTTGATGGTTTGAGTGGTGCTAGGGGTGGTATCATCAATGATAGGTGTTGGGTGGAGAAGGGTCTCATCTCTAATGACCGTGGATGATGGGTTGGGATGGCATGATTCCATAACTTCAAGATGTGGAGTGGGAGATGTCTTCTTTGTTATAAGTCCTTGGAGAACTTCTGGAGTGAAGAACTTGAATGCTCTAGGTTGAGATGGCATGGTAGGAGTGGATGAAGGATTATGGATTGGTGGACTAGGATTAGATGGGGGAATGGGATTGGATGCAAGACTTGGAATAAATGGGGGAATGGGATTGGATGCAAGACTTGGAATAGATCGGGGATTAAGATTAGATGAAGGGTTAAGAAATGAGGATGCGGGTGGTGGATTGTAGTATGGGTATGGGGATGGTAAATTAGGATGGGAAGATTGAGGTGGCAGATGGAGATATTGAACTGTGGATGTCGGATTAGGATAAGTTGATGTGGATGTTGGATTAGGATACGAAGGTACGAATGTAGGATTAGAGTGAGCAGATTGGCATGGAAGATTAGGGTAGTGGGTATATGTGCATGAAGGATTTAGATAGGAGGACGTGGATGGGGGATTAGGATAGGGGTATTGAGATGGTAGACTAGGATAAGAGGATGCGGGTGTTGGATAAGAGGATGATGTAGATGAAGGGTATGATGGATATGACGGATATCCCTTGTCAAAGGTAGCATAAGCAACATGATTAGGCATGGATGAAGACATAACGGGATAACTCAAGGGGGTGATTGGATTTTGGAAAGTGGGTGGAGAAAGCTTACTAGCAATGATAGTGTCAAGGGGATCTATGTCACATTCTTCTTGATCGAAAGACTTTTGTTATCGCTATCAACGTAATTAGGGTTTCCCTTGACCACTATTGATGGAGGATAAGGATTCATGATGGTGAAAGGATAAAGAGGATGGATGAAAGATTTTGGATGGGATTGGACTAAAGCTCAAATCAGGATTTAGGTTAAGCTCATATTTGGATTGGATAAAAGCTCAGATTAGGATGATTGGATTATGTGATGGGATTGATTCTGACGATTGACACCAAATCTACTTCAAGATGGAAATAGATTGATTAGGTTGAAGGTGATGTGATTGGATTGGATCGATCGATGATTGATAAGATTGACTGATGGATAGGATAAGATGACGAAAGAGGCTGCAAATTCCATTCAGAGATTATCTTAGATGACTTAGGATACTGATTGATCGGATAAAAGGATAAATGGATGATTACGGCACCGAATCCACTTTGAGATTGAAAGTGGATTGATTGGGCTAACGATAATGATTATCTTAGGATGGATGACAATCCTAAGCGGATGTTGATGATGACGATCAGATCAGACACTTAGGTCAATTTGGATAATAACTTGAAGCAAAGTTCAAAGGATTTGGATGGGGAAAATGATGATTTGATTGGAGAAATGGATGATAGAAATGGATCGGAATGAGTAAATGACTGCTAAGAACAGATGAATGACTCTCAGAATGAGTAAATGACTACTAAGAACAGATGAATGACTCTTGGAACAAGAAGATGAAAGCTCATAATGAATGATAGATTACTCGGAATGAGTAGATGATTGATCGGGATTGTAGAATGAGAGTTCGAAATGATTGAAGGTGGTGTGAAATGGATGAACGTTTACTCGAAATGAGTAAACGGATGATGAGAATGATAGAACGAGAGTTCAAAATGATGAAAGGATGTGTGAAATGGATGAATATTTACTTAGAACAAGTAAACAGATGATCGAAAGGATGTGTGAAATGGATGAACATTTACTCAGAACGAGTAAACGGATGATCAAAATGATAGAACAAGAGTTCAGAATGATAAAAGGATGTGTGAAATGAATGAACGTTTACTCAGAATGAGTAAATGGATGATCAAAATGATAGAACGAGAGTTTGGAATGATGAAAGGATGTGTGAAATGGATGAACGTTTAATCAGAATGAGTAAATGTATGATTAGAATGATAGAACGAGGGTTCAGAATGATAAAAGGATGTGTGAAATGGATGAACGTTTACTCGAAACGAGTAAACAAATGATCAAAATGATAGAACGAGAGTTCGGAATGATGAAAGGATGTGTGAAATGGATGAACGTTTACTCAAAATGAGTAAACGGATGATCAAAATGATAGAACAAAAGTTCAGAATGATGAAAGGATGTGTGAAATGGATGAATGTTTACTCGGAACGAGTAAAAAAATGATTGAAATGATAGAACAAGAGTTCAAAATGATGAAAGGATGTGTGAAATGGATGAACGTTTACTCAAAACGAGTAAACGGATGATCAGAATGATAGAACAAGAGTTCAGAATGATAAAAGGATGTGTGAAATGGATGAACATTTACTCGGAATGAGTAAATGGATGATTAGAATGATAGAACGAGAGTTCAGAATGATGAAATGATGTGTGAAATGGATGAACGTTTACTCAGAATGAGTAAACGGATGATCAAAATGATAGAACGAGAGTTCAGAATGATGAAAGGATGTGTGAAATGGATGAACGTTTACTCAAAACGAGTAAACGGATGATCAGAATGATAGAACGAGAGTTTGAGATGATAGATGAAGGTTTGAAATATATGAGTGTTTACATGGAACAAGTAAACAAATGATTGAAAAGGGAGAACAACTGTTCATAATGGATGAATGAAAGGTTGAAATGACTAAACCTCAAATTAGGGTTTTGGTTAAGCTCAGATTGGGATTAGATTAAAGCTCAGATTAGGATTGGGTTGAAGCTTAGAATTATTGGAGGATGTGATGGGATTGATTCTACACCAACTTTTTGGGTTTAAAGAACGTAAGGTGCTAACAATCAGATTTTTCCAGATTTGGCAATTTTCAAAAATTGTCAATTTTTTCCATTTTAGGAAACCTCACGAACGTACTTTTGAGAGTTCAATTTTTTCCCAAAAAATACCCAAAACAAAGATAGGATGAATTTCCAACTAATATCCCAAATTTGAGACAAGATTTTGAGTTATTGACAAAAACAATTTTTCAAAATGCTGGAAAAAAATACTAAATTACGATTTTGAGGGTCAAGATGAAAGTTTGAGTCCTTGAAAATGTGGAAAGATGGGGTCCGAGGGACTTCCAGTTGACTTCCAATCATCGAGGATCCACATTCCATCTCATAACGCAACCACCTGTAAAATTTCAGCTCAAACGGACACCCGAGTCAAAAGTTATGGCCTCTGGAAGTTTCGGCACAAAAATCAAAATTCTCAAAATGAAGCCTAGATGATTGGGATGGATGATTTGATGCTGGATATGGACTCTAATGGTGTTCTAAGTGGCACTTATGTGATTTTGGTGATGAAATGATGACTTTCATAAAATTGTTGATGACGGCAAACGGGTGCTCAGAATAGATGAATGATTCTCAGAACGAGGGGAAGATTCAAAATAGATGAACGAATAATAAGAACGAGTGAACGAGTGTTTGGAATTAGGATTGGATTGAAAGATATGATGGGATTGGTGTCACTGGTCAGATTTGGGAACTAGATATGCTTGTTTTCTAAATTTTTCATAGAGGGGCGTTTGTGCCCTCATGGGGCGTTTGTGCCCTACTGGGGCATCTCTGCCCCCCCTGGGGAATCTGTGCCCTACTAAGGCATCTCTGCCCCCCCTGGGGTGTCTGTGCCCTACTGGGGTGACTTTGCCCCCTCCTAGGGGGTCTGTGCCCCCTCCTAGGGCGTCTGTACCCTCATAGAGAGGCAGATTCACCCCTTTTCAGGGCAGATTTGCCCCACTGTGGGGTGGACTTTTTAAGTGGGTAAATGGGCTGTTAAAATGAAGAGACGGACGATTGGAATGGGGTGTTGGATAATTAGATTGAGGAAATAGATGATCGGATTTGGGAAAATGATTGGAATGGATGAATGATCAAGCACTCGAAACTAATGATTGCTTAGAATGGATGAATGATTGAAAGCTCAAAACGAGTAAATGATTGATTGGAAAGGATGAACAACTCTCAGAATGAGTTGATAAATGCTTGGAATGGATGAAAGATTACTCAAAATGAGTGAGTGGAGGATTTGAAAGGGATGAAAGACTACTTGGTTAGATGAAGGTTTGGAATCATAAAAATGGGGGTTTAAAATGACCAAATGGAGGTTTTCAGAGGTTTAGAATGACAAAACGGAGGCTTGGGATGATGATATAAAGGTTTGGAATGATTTAGACGATGATTTAGAGGCTAAACGGACCCAAACGGGGCGGTTTCAGTTGTTCAGGGGGGAAAATTCGCCCCTCTACAGTAAATCAGGGGCGTAATCATCTCACTGCAAAAAATCGGGGGCATAATTGCCCCACTGCGGAAAATCAGGGGTGTAATCACCTCACTATGGAAAATCAGGGGCGTAATCGCCTCACTGTAGAAAATCAAGGGCGTAATTGCCTCACTATGGAAAATCAGGGATGTAATCGCCTCACTACGAAAAATCAGGGGCATAATCGCCTCACTACAGAAAATCAGGGGCGTAATCGCCCCACTGCAGAAAATCAGGGGTGTAATCGCCCCACTGCGAAAAATTCAGGACTTGGTTTGATGAAAATGACTATGGAAAGGACTTTAAAATGACAATGATAAGGCCAATTTGTCAAAAATTTCACTGGTTTCTCACAAGAAAACACTTTCAAGCAAACACAATCCTATGATTAGTGTTAAGGGTATGGCCAAAGAGGTCTTAATCTAGGATGCACAAGGTGTCTAGGGAGTCCTCGATATACTCTTGGTACGTGAGGCATAAACGTGAACACCAGCCCGTCACAAGCATGAGTCGAGAACCTAGCGAGATACTGAAGGGCTCGGACCAACTCTTCACATCTATCTAGGTATCACCCTAGCTTTGACGCTCCGCCAATTACAACGTGACTAGATTAGGGTACAGCTTTCGCTCTCCCCCCTTTATATACCCCGCCGGTACACATGGCTGGAATCGTCCCTTGGGGTGATGAAATCCCCAAACAAGTCCCACTAGAAAGAAAGCACTAACTGTTTCCAACTACTCCCCAGGCTCACACGAAGTGCAAGGGGAAAGCGAAAACAAGCTAATGCTCCCTTTGGGTAATAGAAAAGATAGACACAACAAGCAATGAATATTACTCCCCCTAATTAAACTATGTTCTTAGATTAAGGCAAACAACAAGGATATTTTAAAAATTTTGAGCGAACGGATAGCCCTGCAAGCAAATGTTAGATGTTTTATCCCACTTTCTTCATCAACTTCACAAAAACATGCTGCCAAAAGTTAGCAAAAAACACCAATATCCTTGCATGAACAGTGTTAGGGGGTTAATATCTGAAAATAGCAAAAAACCAAAGCCAAAATGATAGTTTTACCTTTCAAAATGTGTTGCTTTATGGTGACAAGGGGGCATAGTCACCATTCTGTAGTAAATTAGGGGTGCAATCACCTCACTACAGAAAAATAGGGGCGTAATCACCTCACTGCAGAAAATCAGGGGCGTAGTCGCCTCACTATGGAAAATCAGGGGTGTAATCGCCCCACTGCAGAAAATCAGGGGCATAGTTGCCCCACTGCAAAAAATTAGGGGCGTAGTCACTTGCTGCGGAAAAGTGTTAGCCAAAATGTCGGCCTGGGGGTGCGTGAAAGAAAAGTGTTAGCACAAAATTTTCAGCCTAGAATTAAGCCTCACTACAGAAAAAGTGTTAGCCAAAAATAATTTTCAGCCCAGGGGGCGTAGTCGCCCTTCTGCAGAAAAGTGTTAGCACAAAATTTTCAACCCAGGGGGCGTAGTCGCCTCACTGCAAAAAACGTGTTAGCCAAAAATAATTTTCAGCCCAGGGGGCGTAGTCACCTCACTGCAGAAAAAAGTGTTAACCAAAAATAATTTTCAACCCAAGGGGCGTAATCGCCCCACTACAGAAAATCAAGGGCGTAGTCGCCCCACTACAAAAAATTAGGGGTGTAGTCGCCCCACTACAGAAAATCAAGGGTGTAGTCGCCCCACTGCAAAAAAACCAGGGGCGTAGTCACCCCACTACGGAAAAATTAGGGGCGTAGTCGCCCCATTGCGACATATTCCTAAAAAAAACTTAACAATAGCAAATGTGAAATATAGGAACCCACTTGTGGGTCCCACCGGGCGAGCCAAAAATGTGATATCCAAAATGTTTAACCTATTCTAAGCAATTAAAATGCAATAGAAAACATAATGAAACACCTCAAGATTAGCCTAAGGAATTTGAAAATGCAAAGAGGAAAATGTTAAATGATGACAATGGATATACCTTCCTTCTTACAGTTGAAACTCCTTGGTTGGCCCTTGATTTAGATTGATTTGTATGCTCCTTGATGGCTCTTGATATGGCTAAATGCAAGTCTTGACCATATGCTTGAATGTAGATGCAAATGAAAATGCATGAGATTGATGGCTAAATGAGTGCACAAAAATGGTAGCATTTGGTTGCAAAATGGCTAAGTGTTCCCTGAATGCCTTAGAGGAAGGGGTATTTATAGAGAAACTTGAATTCTCTAGAGAATTCAATGGTTGGGATTTATCCAACAAGGCCAAAATGAAGGGCTAAGGTGAGTTGAGGACTCACAAGCCCTCACATTTTGACATGTGGAATGTGAGATGGCTAAGAGTGAGATGATGTGTAGGTGATGTGGAAGAGAGGTACATGATGTGGAGGAAGGACAAATACCTTCCAAGTACTTTGATGTGACCTTTCAATGATCACATGGGGAAGGGAAATCTTTGGGAGAATAAAAGTGAATTAAAAATTCACAATGATTGGAAGAATCTAGTGGATAAGAGAAGGTCTCCAAAAAGGTGGGAGTTTGTCACATGTGACTTGATGTGACAAGTCAAAGGTTCTAGAAGATGCATGGGAAAAGGGGATTCTAGAAATAATAAAAGTGAATTAAAAATTCACATAGGGAAGAGAGGAGCCTAGGGTGAATAAAAAAGAATTAAAAATTCCTTGGGGGTGGGGAAAGTTGACCAAGGTACTAATTAGGTTTAACTAATTAGTAATTAGAGGATAATTAGGGGTTAATGTGGATTAGAAGCCAACTTGAAAAAGTTGGAGGATGTGACACATCATAATCAAGGATTAGGCATGTACACATCCTTAATGAAGAGATTAGGAGATGGATTAGGATTAGATGAAAATGACATGTGAAAAATTAAATAAATGTAATATTTATTTAATTCATTTGATGAAAAGAGGATTAAGGAGGGTAAGGTCTTAGGGATTTGGCAGAATTAAGGATATTAATTAAATAATAGTAATATTACTTAATTAACTCGGATAAGAGGATGTTTAGATGAAAAGTGATAAATTTGGATAAATTAAGTGTCCAAATTTGGATGTCTACAATACTATATATATATATTGTTGGAACACTTATCCCTAGTAGCGAATACAACCAAAAAAAATTTACCAAACACATTAAGGTTATAACACCAAACTTAGATTTATCAATAGTCTCCATGAAATCAAAGTAAAAACTGCTCAAACTATAGATTTACAATCCAATTCTATATAATGTTTGATACATGTTATCTAACATAACTATTCACTACCCACTATTAATTAGTATAATTAAATATCAATTACTAATCTTTATCATACCATCAAATACCAAATTAAATTTTATTAAGTGATAACTTAAGACATCTACAGATAAAGATTACACGATTTGCAATGAAAATATAATTGTTAACTTGTATAATTTATAACGAGTATAGAACTAATGATCCTTAAATATAGTACTTAATTAATACCTAGTGGTTAATTCATCAAGTGATATCTAACTCCAACTTTAAGTGAATAAATGTTATACGATACACAAGGATCAATAATTAGAGTATTAATTAAAAACTAAATTGATATGTAAAATATTGTTAATTAATCAAGATATAAATACTTCACTTTACCACTTGAGTAATAACTAACAACTAAATTTCATATTCTAGGAAATAGTTGTTAACACTAAGTAGGCATTAATATTACTTGTTTAATTCTATATTTTTACTTGAAAGTAGAGGAAATGATGGGTCAAAGTCACACTCTACATGAGTATGATTTATACTACTCAAAATAAGCTAAACCAAATGATTATATAAGAATATCCCACTTCTACATCTTCCATATATTTCGAGGGGACGTGCCCTTAGTCTATCTTAATCAAACTAGCAGCTATGGAAATTCTATGCAACATGTGATTGGCCACGAACATGCACTTAGTTCTTCATAGACATTGTCCACCAAGATAATTAATGGTATAGGAGATTCTGGGAATAATTTTGAATAGAGTTAGAGACATCAATGATGTACCAAGGGAGGAGTGACATATTGCCGAATACCTCAAAGAAATGTGTCTCATGGAAAGCAATGATTGTAGGGTACGCCCAAATTGGATTGATTAAAGAGACCTTAGAAAATGTTCCAATGAAAGCAATCAGCAGGAGAAAAGTAGAACTCCACAACCTTTCCCAGCATCATTCGACCTGTGTCAGAATGGGAGCTTTGGAATAGGCCATGGACGGCCATCAGAGTAGAAATGTGTATGCATAGCCAAGGCACGTGACCAACTTGATAAAGTGCTTAAGGAAATGTGATCTCATGGAATGCAATGATTGCAAGATATGCGCCATGTAGATTTGTTGAGAAGTCTTTTTTTTTTTTTTTTTTAATTTTCAAGCGAAGCAAATGACAAGTAGAGAGTCAAACCTCCTCATCTTTTTCCTGCGTCCATCCTGCCTATGCCAAATGGGCACTTCAAGGCAGGGTATAGTTATTCATCTGAAGGTAATAAAATGCATTGTTGATGGATATTATGGTAGTATCATCCTTGGCAGACATAAATGCCAAAAAGTGAAAGCATAGACAAGCACGAGAACTATTTAACAAAATGCCTCAGAGAGATGTGAAGCACAAAAAAAGCACTTGAACTATTGACATAATACTCCAAAGAAACTATGGTCTCATGGAGTGCGATAATTGTAGGATTTGCACAAAATAAATTTGTTTGAAAGGCCTGTGAACAATTAAGCAAATGCAACTGGTAGCCTTTGAAACACTTAAGAAAATGTAGCTAGTGAGTGTAATGCTAGACCCACAACTTTTTCCAACTGGTCCTACTATACTATCACTCTTGAATCAAATTTCAAGTTTACTAAATGGCTTCCAGATTTATTAACTTGAATTTTATTTTGCTGCACTTATTTTAGATTGCTAAGAAAGTAAACATAGTATAACACAATATAACTATCCTGGAAGGTGGGATTTATTAAAAATTACCAATCCCTCACTAACATTTTTGTGGAGAGAGAAAAGATTCACAATAATGAACAACTAACAGGAAAGAAATAAACCTGGAAATATCTTCTCCTTACACAGGGCACCCTTTAGCTCAGCGCATGCTTGACTTTGTCTCCCTATGAGCACACCTCCATGGCTGCAACTTGAACTTGGAATGGGAAAATCACATCACAACCACCAATTTTTAATTTGAAAACTTCCTCCCCAATTTAGTGCAGGCCAAATCCTTTCTCCACATTATTGATCAATCATTCCACTTAATTTTTTTATTTTATTTTATTTTTATTCCTCTATACATATGAGCTCTTTTGGATAGCCCTTCAACCTCCTGATTCAAATACCCATCTTACTCCTACTTCAGTTCCTTCCTTCTGAGGTAGAACACTTACTCATTCAATAATTTTTCGTTCCTTAGTGATCCCCCCACAGCTTTTCTAACCCAACGCTTAAAAAAAAATGCAAGTTAAATTAACCATACCATGAGGTGCTTAACAATGCCTGGATTAAAGTAAGTCTATGCAGATTTTGCAGAACAATCATTGTAATCCAAATAAACAAAACAAAAGGCACTTTGTGATCTCCCTAGTTGAGTTTCCAAAGAAAATCTTTGAGAAGATTGAACAACTCAAAATATCTAGCGCCAGACTCCTCTTGACTCTTCCGTACACTGTTCCCCTTCAACCATTGGAGTCACTGACCGATAAAAGCTCTTCCTTTACTCACTATCCCTTGCCCATTAAATCCAATGACTACAAGTAATCAATGCACGTTCCTTGTGCAGTAGCGCAGTTACAGTTTGGAAAGCAACCCAACCAGATAATCCCTGTCTTGGGTAGCGAGTCATTACAACCATTAACTCCTGCCATAATGCTAGCATATTTTTAACTTGTTTTAGAAGTTTTACAGACACACCCACCATCCGTTTTGATTATGCATAGCGTCCAGATGGTGTAAGGAGGTTGTCCAACATTTATTTCTTCTTGTACTGCCTTTTCGTATTCACTAATTGACTAAAGTTTTGTGCAACATTCAATGTTTTCCCATTATTCAATTTGACTATTTAATTTTGCGCTCCCCCTCCCCACTTTGAAAGTTATTCCATACCTCAAGTATTCATGTATACTTATAATGCCATCTATTTCTAATAATAAAAAATATATAAGGAAGTAATTATATATATATATATATCAATTGTATTGACTATAATAACTTCTTGATGTATTGATTTTCCAACCATATAATAATAATTTATTTTTATATTAACAAGGTTGAATAGATATTTACATTATAATGTTATTATATTGATAAGACTAAAAACTAAACAATTGTATTGTGACGACATTGACATATTTGCACCAAATAAATAAAAACATTGACAAAGTCGAACACCGTGATTATCATCATTATTAAGGTTGACCATATGAAAATATGTTGTCATATTACCAAAAATATTTGAACATATAAAATATATTGTCATCAAATTAACAAGTATGATTATATATAATAAAGAATCACTAAAATATGGTAAGTCCTATAAAGCTTAAGCAAAATAGTCAAATATAACATATTAAGTTGAATGTGCCAAGACTAAAAAGGTTTTGATAACAATGTATTAACATTCTAAAGAGAGATCATCAATGAGGTTAAATATTTCATCTAGGCAGGTAAGAGTAGCTTCATAATACCAACTAGAGCTAGCAAACGACAACACATCACTTTAAATTTACCTAACCATTAATTAATGGAATGCACATAAGAGAATTTAATAAAATGAATTACAAATAGGGTGGGGCCTTACACTCTCCCTCTTACGTTTGTGATAGCAGAGGCTCCTTTCCATCACTTGGGAATTTAGTTCATAGGGAAACCTCAAGTGAAGTAAAATAATGGATACAAATTGATCCTTCTGGCTGCATATTATTTTACTAAATGGGTTGAATCAATTCCAAACCATAACACTACATCAAAGGTTGTAATTGAAATTTTTAAATAAAATCATAATCATATTTTTTGTGTCAACAAGAACCATAACATACAATGTCATGCATTTTAGATCACATGATATTATGAGTTTATACATTGACTACATATTTATTTGATCCATTCTTCCCCTATCATCCCCAAGGGAACATACAAGTTGAGTTAAAAAAAAAGCACCTTATAAAGATCATTCAAAATGATGTAAATGAACAAGAAAAGTTAGGATGAAAAGACAAAATATGTAGTATGGGTTGAAGAAGTAATTTATAAGAATACTATTGGTAATATATTGTTTAATATTGTTTATGGTATGGATATAAAGGTGACAAAGAGTTTGGAGTTGTTTTGTATCAGCTACTACAAGATGTTGATGATGGAGAACATGCTATAATTTCTCATAGAGTAATGGATTTGATAGAATTGGATAAAAGAAAGAGGATTTTGCATGGAAAAAACTTTCTCATAAAATTAAATGAGGAAAAATCTATTTGAAAAGAAACTTTTAGGCTAGAAATTTGGTCCTCGTGTGGAATTCTAAATTTAAGCACAAAGATAAGCATTAGAAGTTTGATCCCTTATGGCTTGGGCCATATGAGGTTGATGAGGAGTATGGTCACAATGTGCACCACCTCAAATATTTGGAAAGGAATTTGATGAAGTTTCACATCCATGGCCATCATGTGAGTAATGATAGTCTTGAATTGTATATTTAATTGTACTATGTATTTTTTATCATTTATTATTGGCTTATGAATATCATCATTTTTGCATGATCATGACCCTTGTTTTTCATGTGAAGTGTATTTTTACCATATCTTTTGATCTCATATTTAGTTTTCCTCATAAAGATAGTTGGATTATAGTTGTACCTATAAGAGACACATGTCCTCAATCAAAGACATTATTAGTGTCTAGATTTTTAGGCCTCAAAATTTATAAAACTAGTCCAAGTGTTGGCCCCAGTTTGTCGTTGCATCAAAAGATCTATCTATCAACACCCAATACAGATAATAGAGGCATGGATCACATAGGAGGTGGTTAGCCCCTTGTTATGAATATTGAGGGGAGCACTGACCATCTACCAAAAATCTCCACCTTAAAATTACCCAAGGGTATTCAAACCCATGACCTAATGTTCTAATACCAATTGTTGGCCCTAGTTTTGTGTTGCGTGAAAATATCAACCTATCAACATCTCAATACAAATAGTAGACATGGATCACATGGGAGGTGGTTAGTCCCTTGTCACAAATCTCGAGGGGAGCGTTGACCATCTACCAACACCAAGTATTTACTTTCTTTGTTGTCCCTTAACCCTATTTACCCAATATTGATAAACAATTTGAGACATCTCTTGTTAGGTCCCTATATGTCAATTTTGACTAAATATTCCCCCTATTCATTCCCATGTGCCTATTAGTGTGTTGTAAATTGCTAAGACCAGCAAAAGCCTAAGTGTGGGGTATTTTACAATCATTTCTATAAGTATGTGAATGTTTGAGTTTCAAAGTTTCCCTTACCTTCATACCTTTCAACCAAAATTTGATTCCTTGACCCCTTGCATTAAAATCCTTTTCACTCTAGTGTTACAAAAAATTTCCTTGTTAGAGTATCATTCCCTTCATTACCCTAAACTTTAATCCTTGCCTCTTTTCACTAAGGAATTTATTAAGATCACAAGCATGGCCTTGTCCCAATTTGGGCATAGCATCATAAGCCTTCCCAAATCTTGATTCCTCAAACCTTCATACTAATTGAAACATAAGAAAATGGTGGATATGTTAGGTGAGATGGGTAGACCTAGAAATGAGGGACCTATGTCAAAAAGAACAAATAAGAGTGTCCACCTAATCACAAACCCACCTTTTCCTATTTCATTAGGAAGAAGGATAGTGCCACAAGAGATTAGAATTGACCTACAACCCTTAAGGTGAGTCAAGTTCAAGTTTTGGGACACTATGTGATCTCTTCTTCCTTATGACAGAAAACTATAAAATATGACTACAATGCACTTTGGGGAGATAAACTAAAAATACTTAATGAGCTCAATTGTGCAATGTAAAACTTGGAATGTAGATTTAAATCATAATACTAATAGAAAATACAATTTGTAGGTAGATTTGGGGGTAAAAGGATGATATCTATCAAACCAAAAAATCTTGTCTGAAAACTGTATAAGGACACTTTAGCCAAAGCTGGACACCCCAATCTACGACTAAAAGACACTTTTGGGAGATAATTAAAAATGCATTAATGATCTAATAAATGATATCTAACACTTGGAATGCAAATTGTTTTGATAATACTATCAAAAACAATCATTAACTAGTAGATTTGAGAAGGTTAATATGTTATGTACCAACTCCAAAAGTGTTGTAAAGTGTCTTATTCAAGCGAATGTGTCCTTTTATCTTTTCTTGAAAATTATTTTTTTAGTCCTATAATGTTGGATCTAAGGCTTTTATTTCTCTAGGTTTTATTGTCAGAAGGTCGAAAACAAATTTTGTAGATGAGTTTTTGTGTCTTGACAACTTTGGTGACAACTTTGACAAATTTGCACTTTTGATCCAATTTCACTCCACCTATAAATCTGCAAACACACAAAGAGAAGAAAAATGTTTATTTTTTGGTGTATAAGGGTCTACCTTGTGATGAGAGCCATTATCATCCCATTTTATACCTTATTTTATCCCATTTTTTACACCTTCATATACAATCTCATATTCCATTTTCCTATCAAATCATACCATTTATGTTGCTTATGATTAAAATACATAAGAAATATTTAATATAGTTTTATGATAAAAATATGAAAAATAATTATTATATTGTCTTTATTAATGAGCATTGAAAAATAAATTAAATCCATGTTGTTGGAATTCATAACAATCCCTTGCAACGATGAAGGAAGGATGGAGATCTATGTGAAGATCATTGTGATATTCTTGTTTCAACTAAAATAGTATATTTACTATATTGTTATTAACCTATTTGATACCTAAGAAATATTGGCCACTCAAGTATTCGCGTACATTCAATTGTCAAACAATCACTCTCCACAAGCTGTGGGGAAAGAGGGTCGCCTTACTATCACACAATTTTTTCTTCTATCATGCCATGGTGGATTTCATTATAATTGCATGGTATCTGAGTTTGTGGTTCATACGTAAGGATATCCATTCCAATCCTTCTCCCACATAGCCAGTTGTACATCACTGCATCTATTCTCCGTATTACAAATTTGTGGGCAAGAATGATGGCAATTGCCAGAGGAGGTTGTCATGATTTTCTTACATTTTTTAGATCAAATTCTAGTATGTTGTTATGTAATGTAGTTGTGAAAGGGTGGTTGTAGGTCTTTTATTCTTTCTTAAAAACTGAACAAATAAATCTCAGCTATAAAGACAAAAACTACAGGCAGAAAATAAATATTTTTTTAATATGTAAAAGGCTATATAAGTCATTATGTATTGAAGCAAAGGGAGAAATTTATGAAATCGTATTGTTCAAAAATTCAATATTATTGTTCTGAGTTAATTCTACGAGTTCTTTGTTTGTCTTTCTTCAATCGGTTGATTGGGAGGAATGGTGCCCACTCTTCAACAATCAATTGAATGTACATATTTTATTTATGTTTGCAAGGTATGTTGTGTGTGTACGTTTTTTGCTATTGATTATATTTTGCAACGTTTTGAACTGGTATTCTAGCTACTATAATTTTTGTGAGTTTATATTTGTAGATAATTTAAATGGATTCTCGTGTTTTAGATTTTATGAATTCAATGATTTATGGTTAAGTTTTTTTTTTAGAATTTTCTACAGTTCCTATCACCTAAATAGAAGATAATAGCTCCTGTCACAATGAAGTGATAGTTCTTGTCACTAGAATTAGTTTGATTTGTTGAAAGTTTATTTCCATACATTCATAAATACTCATCTCACAACTCTCAGCCCTTGTGTAGATTGTCACAATACCTTTCACAAGCTTACAATCCTTGGATTGAAATGTATAGACCAAACTGAAATTCATTATTAAACATCAAATCCATTTCACTCTTTGCCCCAGTTTTGGCCTATCACCTTGTTCAAACCCTAGTTTGGTAATTAAACCTTGATAATGAAATGAAAGTATAAATGGAAGGAATGATAGATGAACAATAGCTTGTTGCAACTCACCAAACCCTTTAATGGCTACCCTTGAAGGATTGAAGTCTAACACATCACTAGAAGGATTATATCTTGCATGAAATGGCTTGATTGGATGCTTGATTTGACACTTGATTTGATGCTTGAAAACTTAAAACATAAATCGCAATGTTAGCTCTAAAAACATGCATGAATGCAAATAACTTTGACATGATGATCTTGATCTTGATTGCTACAATAATTGACTAATAAATCTTCTCTTGAATGCTCTTGAAAATAATATTTTCTATTAGGTTGATCCCTTGAAATCTTAGATTGATTAGGATTTGAATTTGATAAAAATACCTTATATTTATAGGTAATTTTCTAATTTCTCGACAATTAAACATCAAAGGCCAAAAATTGCAATTTGAATTTGAATCATAAAAATTATGCCAAAAAAATTTAAAAATGGGATCCTAAAATTAAGGAGGACCCATTCTCCCTTGGGAGAATGGATGGGTCCTAGGCCCTAAACATAGGACACATATTTTCCAAGATGTGTAATTTGATGTTCGCAATTGTTTAATGTAGGTCCCCCTTTGGGAAAAAAAATTAATTAGCCTTTCAAATGTATAATTGAGTTAATTAAAGGCTTAATTAAGGGGATGCAAACATAATGTGAAAATGTAAAGGAGTACATTTTTTGACACTACACTAATTTACATATCTGTGTTGGGGTTTCAACCATCATTTTCTAACACTACACTAATTTACATATTGTGTTGGGGTTTCAACCATCCATTTACCTGTGCACCCATTCCTTGGTATCTTTGATCCCTAGACCCCAAACTATGAAGCTCTTGTAATTTCCATATTTGACACAACAAAATCTATCCAGGTTTTTGCCTTGTCCCCCTCATTTTTCACAATAAAAATGGCCATGAAAAATAGAAAAAGTTGTCAAGTTCAACTTGTTATATTTTTGGATTTCCTCATCCATGCATCCATTTCACCCATTCCCCACTCTTTCCCTTATCCTTGGTGGTGTTTTAGACTTTCCTTTACTTTATTTCCCTTATCATGATTCACCGAATATTTGAAACCCTAAATCTTAGACCCTCTACATCCTAATTTTTTTCTAATTGTTTATCTTGGTACCTTGGATCTCAAATTAGGAAGCTCACAATTTCACAAACTCCTCAAAACCCCGATGATAAAAATCCCTTCATCTTGCACTTTTGTAATTTCCCCAATTTTGAGTTAGCATTGCAATTAAATAATTAATTTAATGTTGTCAAAGAAAGGGCTAAATTATGAGAGACAAGTTATATTAATTATTTAAGTGAGCAAAGTAACTTAAGTTAAAAAAGCTAAATAAATTAATTAAGTTACTTTAAAAAAAAAAGTGAATTCTCAAAAAGGACAAGTTGAGAATTCAAACAGCCAAGTAGGAAACCAAGAGTCACAGGTTGAGAGGAATAAAATTTTGTTGGAGCTCATTGTAGAGGAGGCTAGATTTTGGATTTGGAACAGGTTTCTTTGGCTAGAATAATTTTGAGAACTTTGTGAGGACAAAATTATCTTCTCTCAAGGAATATCAACTTCGGTGTTGGAAGATACACCCAGGCCAATAGCTGACAGTTCTACTTCAGGGGTTGTGTTGGGATTTAAGTGTGTTAATTTGTGAGTTTATTTAAAGACAAATTCTAAGGCATCACTGGATGAATTGTTCTCTCATCTCATTGTTGGAGCATTTGAAAAATGAACTATGAAATTCATATTCTATTCATAATATTCTATTCTCTATTGTGTTTGTACAACAAAATGTGAACTATTATATTTTGAATATAAAGTTTTATCATTTGCAATTATGGTTATATGTATTTATGCTTGTAGAGCTAAGTTGCTAAATCAGAAAAAAATTAGTGCCAAAACTCAATAAGGAAAACTCAGAACAATGTAGGTTATTACATTGGTATTAGAGCTCAACTCTTCCTATCATCTTGTGAGTTTGTAAAAAAAGTAGATCTTCGGTATTGTAGCATGGAATTAAGGATTTATCATTGTAGATTTTTTAGCTAAGTGAAT
Organism: Sequoia sempervirens; assembly: GCA_007258455.2. Taxonomy (NCBI): domain Eukaryota; kingdom Viridiplantae; phylum Streptophyta; class Pinopsida; order Cupressales; family Cupressaceae; genus Sequoia; species Sequoia sempervirens. The sequence continues at coordinate 21,878 of VDFB02166991.1, forward strand.
TGTTATGTTATTTCTTAGAACCAGTGCCTTGTTATTTGCAGAATAATTGTGGGCTTGATTCTATTCAAATGTATTCTTTGGTTGTGTTTGAGAATTAATGAAAATGAGGTTGTAATTGTATATATTCTAAGAAAGTTAGAGTTTTTGAAGGGAGACGCCACGAATTGAAGATTTCAAGGTGGTTATAAAAAAATCAAAGATTATTAATATTTCTTTGGAGTTGGCGTTACATCTTTAGCCTTCGAATGATGAAGAGACATGAAGTTTTGAAATAACAGTGTTTAGTAAATACCATATCAGTGATTCTAGGTCATTTAATATTGGTGCATTGAAAGGTATTGAATGAAGCTATAATATGGTTATTTCATTGAATATTTAATGTTGCTACTACATGCTTGAATAGCTGCCTCATTTAGTGGAGGTGTTGATTCTGTAAATGATTAATCGGGAACAAGATCTTGTAGTTTTGAAGTTTCTATTGAAGGAAAAAATATGATAAATCCCTTAGCAACAACATTCAAGATAGCCTTATATTATGTTCGTAAGTAGAGGCCATATCTTCTTTGGGAAAAACTGATTTACTTTTCCAATGCTCTTTTGGAGAATTCAAATTTTTGAATTCAAGTCAAAAATTAACCTGAAATAGTCTCTAATCACATCGGTCGCAGCTAGTATAATGTGGAAGGACATATCAGAAATATAAGATGCGTATGGTCTTCTCAACAGAAGCCTGGGGTTCTGACTGGTAGATTAGGAGGGAGACGAGGAGTTTGGAATAGTGAAGACTGTTTTCGCCCTTATTCTATTCACATGATATGATATTCATGTATCAGGTGATTTGAATACCATTGATTGATTACAAATAAAAGAGGGGTCATGTCTCAAGGGAGACGAATTAAAGATACGTGATAATATTGTGGAGCTGCTTCTTATCTGATGCTATGAAGAAGTAAAATAAGGGTCATGGGTTCAGAATATAAAAGATACGGTGATATTTTATATTGATGTTGGGATATGAAGGTGCTTCATGGGAAATAAGCTTTTGTCATTTCTCATAGCAGGAGATGAACAGTTTAGAATAATATATCTATCAAGGAATAGTATTACAAGTTTGGACCATTGAGGTAGGTAGCCGAAGCATATATGAATAAAATCGTTGCAAAGAGAATTCATTGTATTGATGCAAAGCTTGGAATAATACTCGCCAATGTATAAAGAAGCATTCAAATATGGACAATAATTAGTTTGAGCCACGAAATATATAGGAGCTATATCAAATACTGCCATCCAAGTTTTCTTGAGCATGGTCAGGGAGGTGACGGGAAGTCATTTGGCAGATACGGGAGAATTTTTGAGAAGTCGAATGATCTAAATCAAAAGAGTCAGACTTTAGATGGAATGTCAAAATTCATCTTTCCTGGAACTTCCACCTCACCATAGCCACATAGGAAAGTAGTATCAATTCATATTAAATCAGGAGTTCGTTACTTCAGGAGTCGTCGCTACATTTATGGAGAGAGTCGAAAAGTTAATGAAACTCCAGGTTCTTGATAATAGAAACGTGGCATAAAGAATAGCTTCAGTCCAACCGCTTTTTCACAAAGAGACGAGCAAAGTGTATAAGTCACCTGGATGCTCTAATGGTGAAAAAGCATAAAAAAATAGAATTGGTAATTGGGAAAATCGTGTGCCTTTGGGAAAAGATGTGGTGGAAGTCATATTTTCTTATTGGGAGCATTTGCAAATATTTAGAGATATGGTAGGGAAATTAACAGTCAACGGATTATATAATTCAATGTCATTAAGTTTCCATATGAAGAAATGATTTGCCTCTTAATTGCCACCTGTCTTTGAATGGCCACAACCTCATTAGAGCCGCATCTATGTAGATATTAGGAAATTAAACAATAAATGTGAGTCTTCCAATTTCTTCTAAGCACTGTCAAACATCCCAACAATGTGTAGTGAACAAGTTTGAAAAGTCCACTAAGGAAGGAGACACATTTTTTTTGGCTGAAATCATCCTCAAGCAAGTTCTCGTGCACACAAGCAAGTCATATTTAAAGTGCGGAAAAAAAATCTTTATATATTCAGTTGTTGGTATGAATGTCTACAGAATCTCGTTCATTCCAATGAGATTAATGTATTCTTCATATTGTAGCTAGGTAATTTTGTATCTGCTAAACTCGTGAATATAATGGAAGGATATTTCGGCAGATGAGTGTATAAATTCAATCAATACCTGTTATTCGGTAGGGGTTTTAAATTCTGATAGAATTCTGAGATCACGTATGTTGCATTTGTGAATGAACTGTATGAATGTCTTTGAAAATCAGTGTTTACCCTTTGCTTAATAGTTTGGTGTTGGAGAAGTTTTTTTAATGGCAAGCTTGGCAAGCAAAGATAGAGAATGGTTGGCAAGAATGCTTTATGATTCAGGTAGTAAACTCAGTAAGCCATCTCAATCGAAGAATGATGCTTTGGCCATATTGAAGGGTGTAGAGGAATGCTTGATCCTTGTTGAGCAGTCACCTCCAAATCAGTTGCAAATAGCTCTTGCTCCTATAGTGATTTCTTTGGATCAGCACAAATGGTTGAGACATAAAGATGATGAGGTAAGATTGTTGGTTACGATTTGTTTGAGTGAGATTTTAAGAATATTGGCACCTTAATTTCCTTATGATGACGAAACAATGAAAGAGGTAATCAAATTGATGGTGAATAGTTTCCAAGATTTGGATGATGTTAAATGTTTCCATTTTTCTAGGAAGGTGTTCATACTTGAAATATTTGCAAAATTCAGATTGTGAAACATCATGTTAGACTTGGGATTAGATAATTTGGTTCACCAAATGTTTCATTCTTTCCTTGGAAAAATCAGAAAATATCATACTGATAATGTTATGGTAGCCATGCAAACAATTATGATTTTGGTTATTGATGAAAGTGATGTTATTTCTCAGCCCATTCAATCTATGTTATTGGTTGTTTTGAAACAAAAGTAGGTTATTATTACAACTACATATAGATTGGTTTACAAAGTTTTCAAACAATGTGAGGAGAAGTTGAAGCCATTCATGAATAATGAAGAGGTTAAAATGGAACATTCAAAAGGGGAAGGCATCTTGACATATGAGGAACAAGTGGGTGAAAAATAAATTAAAAAAGTGGATGAATTACCTTTTGAACATAGCCCAAAAAAAATCTATGTCATAAAAAGGTTGTTGATATTGAGAGTCAAGAATTTGAGGAGAGCATAGAGGAGGTTGTTCCTATTGATGATATCTCTTTGATTGAAGCCAATTTGAAGCAAAAATTTGGTGTTCTTGATAGTACCTTTGATGAGATGAGTAGAAAGGTACAACAGATGCATGACAACTTGAGAGACACAACTGAAATAATTTCTGATTTCTTCTTACCTCATTGCAGCACTTCATCATCCCAACCAAATCAAAGATTTGAAGAAAAATCAAAAAATTTGTTACACAATGAGTCATGTGATTTGAAGGGAAAGATGAAAGTCACCAAAGGAATGATTGTATCAACCCTATCACATTTTGATCATACACATAATATCATTGAAGATCTATTTTGGAAGGCCCAAATTGAGAAGAGGCAAAAAGGTATTGATAGAGGAACTTCTCTTCAAGACTTGCAGGTAATCAAAGAAAACTTAAGGACCTTGAAATCTGATTTCTTAAGTTTACTTTCAAATAGAAATTATTCAATCAAACTTGTAGAAAACAGTTTGGGTGCATTGAATGAAAAGGCATGAGAGGTTGATAAGCTCACCCTTGAGCTTAAATCTACTAAGGAGTGTTTGGAGGATACTCAAATGGCTCTTCCTGAAGCAAAATTTTAGTTAGTTGCTGCAAATCATATTATGGAGCACAAGAATGAGGGAAGAAATAATGAACTCAGGCAAGTTAAAAATGAGTTTGATGAGCTTTATGTTGATGCTGATTTAGAGCAATCTTTTGAGTGGGATGCCAATTCCACATCTTATAACCCATATTTTGTGTTGGGAAATGAAATAACTTTTGATTCTAATAATATGGTTGAAGAGGAAAACAAGACATGGGATCCTAGTAAAACTAAAGATTGGGTTGATGTAATGGGCATTAGGAAAATTTTCAATTTTGAAGTTGTTGTCTAGTTCACTATTAGCCAACACGTGATTCTTGTTGCTTGCAATCATGTGGTTGGGTTTTTATTTTCAGTCAATGAATGGAGTAATTATTAGTGGGAGTTTAATAATGATGACAATACTATCATTGGGAAGGACTCTTCAATAAATTTTAGACTCACAAAACCTATGCATATAGAAAGTTTTCTCCATTTCAGTTGTTGTACAAACATTGTAATTCAGATTTTAACAAAATCGGATAATGAATTGATGAATTTTCAGTATTTTCAAAGTATGTGGCAGTGAAGTGTGGATCAATTTCAAATATAATTCAAAGGTTTTTAATTTTTGGAGCAAAGGTTGATGATTTTGTTGGGTCATAACAGAGGCAAATCCAGATTGATAGTGTTGAGTTGGTTATTTTGTTAGAAGATTAATCTTTACTTGGTAAAGGTTATTCTTTAATTGTAATTATTTATTAACTTGTAGGAATATTCCAAAGGAATCCCTACAAGTCTTTTGTCTTTTTTGTCATCTCACACACATGTGTGTGAGGGTTAGAAGCAATACCAATTCCTTTATTAGGGAATATTTGTAACCACCTCCTTAAGAGGTGACACTTTGCACACACATAGATGAATGGTGGCATTCATTGAGTTGGGAGTTACATTCTAACTCCTCTTTCTCACCTCTACTTATTGAGGTGCTTCTCCTCTCATTCTT
>VDFB02166992.1:0-27198 GCA_007258455.2 Sequoia sempervirens
TTTTCCAAAACTCTGTGTAAATTTTTAAAGATTTTTTTTTTAAAACTCTTTGCAAATTTTTATTTTCCCAGAAAATTGTCAAAACCGGCTAAAAAAAAATTATTTCTTCATATTGCCATTAGAAAATCACCTCGATCTTGAAACCCTAGGCAGAAAAGAGAGCAAAACAAAACTCGAATCCCTTATAGGTCGTAGCAATCATGAAGAACAAATAGGGTTCAAAACCCTAGTCGACCAATAGGAAATTGAGCCACCATAATCATATCCATCGCAAGCAGTTTGCAGAGAGAAAATACTAGTCGCGTGGGGTAAAAAAACACAGAGCCACACAAACAAAAAAACGCGCCTAGAATGCAGCATTAAAACTTTCAGAAAACCATGCCAAAAAGAAATAGAAATCGCGTCCTGAGAAACAAGAAAGAATGCGCCAGAAAATGACGAAATTGCGTGCCTAGATGATTTGCAAAAAATACAACCATGAGTTTTAGAAGTCGCGGACAAAAGAAGCTAGTTGTGTGCGCATGGAAGATAGAAGAACAGACATGCGACAAAGAGAAAGAATCTGCTCGTGACTTTTAGAAAAAGAAACAACTGACGCCCAAAAAAAAAATTGCAGGATTTTTTCACTCAGAAACCCTTCGAATCTGCAACGCAAACTTTACTAAAAAGTGCATTCAGAACAAAGACGCGCAAAACAAGAAAAAAACCCTGCAAAAATTTCCGCATCGAAAGAAAGGGCGATGCGATTTCTCCCTCATAAAGCCCTCGAAAAAAAAAAAATCTCAAAAATATTCTTCGATTTAAATAGATCAGCTAACCAAGGTCGAACATGAGCTTTGATACCATGATGATTTGATAAATAATCAGATTAATATTATTAAAGAAGAGCCTTGCTCTTATAGACTTTACAAACCCTACAAATTAGGGAGAAGATTTAGTTAACTGAAAGAGTTAACTAAACGTAACTGAAAGATAGACAAACAGTTAATTGAAACAAACTAAAGCTAACTAAAGACTTAAATAAAGCTAAGATGACCATTAATATTACATTTAATATTTAATAAAAAGCATCCTTATATGGGATTACAAATATCTTATCCACAAAGGATAAGGATGAAACCTTAGAGGATAAGATAGACAACTCATAAAGCAAAAAGGTAAATCTTAAAGTCAACATGACTTTATTGAAGAAGATTCCTAAAGTCTATCCTAAAAGCTAATTGACCATTACAATATAAAACATTACTTTAATACCCTCCCTTAATGGTCATTCTACTAACTACAGCAAGCTTATCTCAAATTTTACAAATTTGTTTGGACTCAAGGACTTGGTAAGAATGTTTGTAATCTGGTCCTCAGTTGGACATTACTGCAATATCACTGCTCCGTTTTCTACAAGTTAACTGATGAAATGACAATGAAGCTCTACAAGTTAACTGATGAAAGCATCTTTCGAAGCCATATTGCCTCACATGTTGCTTTGATTGTACCCTTTACTTTGCTTCTATCGAGGGAAGAGCATTGCTTGCTGCTCCTTGTTGGTCCATGTGATTGCACCTGTATCAAGATTGGAAACATATCCAAAAGTGGGCTTCTTGTCAACAACAAAACTTACCCAATTTGAATTTGTGAACCCAGCCAGCCAAAGATCTTTGCTTCTGCTATACAAAATGCAAAAGTCAAATTTCCCTTTCACATATCTCAATACCCACTTCCCTGCAACCCAATGTTCTATCTTTGGGGCTGTCATAAAACAAGAAATGTAACTCACAACATAACTTAAATCAGGTCTAGTGGTTGTAAGATAGATAAGGTTTGAAAGATAATTTATTGATTACTTTTGAGTTTGTTTTGGTTGAGAGCTTCAACACTTTCTCCATAGGTGTAGATGAGATTTTGCAATCTCTCATTTTGAACTTGTCTAGCAAACTCTTGGCATATTTAGACCAAGAAATAAAAATACCACCACTGATCTGCCAAACCTCTACACCTAGGCAACAATGTAGGAGGCCTAAGTTTGTTATGTCAAAAGCTTTACACAAATAACATTTGATTTCTTCAATCAAATGTGTTTCACTACTTGTAATGATGATATTGTCCACATAAATGACTAGAAGCATGATTTCATTGCCTATGTTTTTGATGTATAAATTTGGATATGAAGGATTTCGTTTGAATCCTTGTTGATCCAAATACTTGTCAATCTTTATGTACCATGCATTGGGTGCTTGCTTTAGGCCACAAAGAGCCTTCGTCAGTTTGCAGACTTGATGCTCCTTTCTTGCAACCTGAAAACCCTGAGGTTGTTGCATGTACACTTCTTCCTTTAAGTCACCATTGAGGAAGGCACTCTTCATGTCCATTTGATGGACTTTCTAGCCAAACTGTGTTGTCATGGCTAGAACTAACTGGATGGTGTTCATCTTTGCTGTAAGAGCAAAGATTTCCTCATAATCAATACCTTTTCTCGGCGAGAACCCTTTAGCCACCAACCGTGCTTTGTACTTGTCAAGTGTACCATTAATTTTGTACTTGAGTTTGTACACACATTTGCAGCCAATGGGTTTCTTCCATGGTGGAAGATTTGAAAGAACCCAAGTCTTATTTTTCATAAGACCCATATGTTCGGTTTCCATGGCCTTTTCCCATTTGGGTTTATCTTTTGTCTCAACAAACACTTATGGCTCATACTCCTTGAATATTGGCCATAAGAGCAAGGTTAACTATGCTTTGTGTTCTGTTTGCTCTTGCCTCTAGATTGACCCTCGACCATTTCATCATCTTGAACATCACTAATGAGTTTTTTCAAGCACTTAGGTCTCTTTGTAGAAACCCCTTCATCCAAAGTAGCATGGTCATCATGACTTAGGCTGCCTGGTACTATATCATCTAGATGTTGATCTAGGTTTTCATGAAGAAAATCATTTGGTACTGTACTCGTACCTGCTTGGGAGATTCCTTATGTTCAGAATCAACAAAGGCCCCACCTTCAGGTGTAGGTAATGGAAGTTGAACACCTAAATCCTTAGCTTTTAGAGGCTGATCTACATAGCTCTTGATGTCAGAAGAGAGATAAAAAGGCCCAACTTCTTCATCAATCACGACATCCTTGCTCAATGACAAACGATCAATGCCACATCAATCAACATATAGGTTTTATGATTGTCACTGTACCTTGTGAGCATAAACTTCTGACTCTTGGAGTCCTATTTGGTTCTTTTTGCATTTGGAATCCAAACATATGCAGTAGAACCCGAAATATTTAGACGGCTCACCTTTGGTTTCCTCCCAGATCATGCTTCCTCTAGGGTCTTCTCCTTCACTGCTTGTGTCAGAGACTTGTTGAGAAGATAAATTGCAGTGTAAATTGTCTCTTCCCAAAACGTCTTGGAACACTCCTATACTCCAACATACATTGGGCCATCTCTGTAATAGTATAGATCCTTCTCTTAACCACTTCATTCTGTTGGGTGTTGTGAATTGACGTTTGATACCGTGTTTAGCACAAAAGTTCATGAATTCATTTGAACAAAATTCACCTCCATTTTCAGATCTAAGAGTGATTATTGAACAACTAGACTCTTTTTTTGCTATTGCTTTGAACTTTTGGAATTCTTTGAACACATTTGATTTTGCTTTTAGGAAAACACTCACATTTTCCTATTGAAATCATCAACAAACAAAAGAAAATACTTGGCACCAGTGACCATGTTGTATTCATTGGTCCACATACATTTGCATGAACTAGCCGTAGAACTCTCTCCAAGATTGTACATCTAGAAACAAAGTTTTATGCCTCTTCCCTACTTGGCAAGCCTCACAAACACCCTGTATCTATTGCTGGATGTCAGGTAAACCTTCTACCGTATTCTCTCAAGCCAATTGAGAGAGATAAGAAAGGTTGAGATGCGTATAACGCGTATAACGTTGATGCGAAAGAGTACGATAGCAGATGAACTCTTGGCTACCAATGCACGCTCCTGAACTTCTCTAGTATTAACAAGTCGATACAAACCATGATCTTCTAAGCCAATTGCAATGGCTTGCTTGGACTCCTTGGCAACAATATAACATTTTTGTATGCTAAAAATGATATCCAACTTGGGATAGTGGTGCATAATTTGACTCACTGAGAGCAAATTGAGATCCATGCTTGGAACATAGTGTACATTGAGGAAAAGAAGATTTTTCCCTCCAAAGGTTATTTGACCATTGCCTCTACGAACAACCCTCTAGTATCAACAAGTTGATACAAACCATGATCTTCTATGCCAATTGCAATGGCTTGCTTGGACTTCTTGTCAACAATATAACATTTTTGTATGCTAAAAATGATGTCCAACTTGGGACAGTGATGCATAATTTGACTCATTGAGAGCAAATTGAGATCTATGCTTGGAACACAGTATACATTGAGGAAAAGAAGATTTTTCCCTCCAAAGGTTATTTGACCATTGCCTCTACCAACAACTATATACTCATCATCACCCAAGATCACTATTGAGCAAGTTGTATAGATAGTGAACCAATCCCTCCCGTGTGTAGAATGTCGAGACGCTCCAAAACCAATGTTCCACGCAAAATATTTGACTTGATTTGCTGGTTGTTTGGCCATAAAAGCAAATAAGGTTCTCGCTTAGAATGCTCCGTGACATGAGCCTTTTGTGGAGGCCCTCCTTGGTTGGATTTTTGATTAGTAAACCGCTTTTTGCAATGCTTCTTCATGTGATCAAGTTTACCACAATAATGACATGTGATAGTCTTTAGATTCTTTGAAGTATCATCAAAATTCCCTTGACCTTTCTTCTTAGGCCACTTGCCTTTGCCCTTGCCCTTGGTTGCAAAGGCCTGTTCCACACTCGATGAATCACTGTTACTACCAAACCGCTTCTTTCATTTGTCTTGCTGCAAGAGTTTGTTGCACAAATCGTCAAACTTCAAGTCAACATTAGTAGTTGTGATTTTGAGTGTTCTGATGAAATGCAATTATGATTGTTAAGCTTTTCAACGTTATAACCACCATATCTTCTTCTTCCATCTTTTGACCTATGGCTAACAATTGATTGCAAATGTCTTTGATCTTCATTGTAACAATTCAATCTCAACTTCTGTTATTAACTACTAATTTTCTGCTGAATAAAACTAACTTGTTTTCTTTCAAGAGTTTCCAAATCGATTTCAAATGAATCACTTTAAATTTCAACTAACATCTAAGTTTTTGTTTTCAGCTGAATAGAACCAACTAATTGTTTCCTCCAACCGATTCATGGAAGATCAATAACTAAATAATTGTCATTCTAGGGTTTCCTTTGCAGTTAGATGGAAAAGAAAATAAATTCCGATGTCGTTACATCATTCGACTCATCAACTAACTTTTAAACTTCCATTTCCAGGTGAAAGTAAAACTATTAACTGTAAACATATAACAGAAAATTACAGAAAGATAATAACTACTTTTCTTCACTTCCAAAAAGTAACGAACAAATACTACAGCTATGAAACAATGTAATAGTTGTCATTCTAAGGTTAAAGAAATGGAAACAGCTGCCTGATTTCATCCGTCAATTCTAACTAACTAATCCATCTAGGGTTCCCATTTAACCAATTAACGAACTAAGGAAAAGAAGTAACTTCGTTATATTCATTAACTATTTTCAGATCTTTCATTTCAGCTGAATGATTCAAATAACTGCCTAACAAATCAACTGCAGATTCTTACAATGAACATTTAACATAAAAGAATAACATTCATTGCATAATTGAAAGTAAACTTTAATTAACATTGCATGTACCTGGATTTACGAGTGAGAAAGGATTACATTTGACATCATCTTCATGCTGTTATACTAGGGCATCTTTACCAATGAGGGGAAAAGGGATTATCATCACGGGCTTTCCTGCCCATCCAAGACCTACTGGCCTCTTGTGTTCCTTCGTTTGAAGAAACTCGGCCCTTCTCGAGGGCAATCAACGAGGATTGTTTGTCATCATGTCTCTGAGCCTGGTGTCCATGAACCTATATTGCTGGTCGATCCTTCCTCTGTAGGTTCCTCCTAACCAGAAGGATCATTCTAACCAGAAGTATATCTGGAACATGAAAGTTGACATTTGCCTATTTGGCATCTACCTTGGCCAAGGATTTTTATTGTTATTGGCACCACTGTGCCGATATTGCTGGCACTACTGTGCCGATATCTCTGGCACCACTGTGCCATCAACACACACCCTTGCTCGACATGACAACTCTCAGATCAAGTTTCTTATTTCTTGCAACATTGTTGAATTATCAATCTTCTCTTTGGTTCATAACCTTAGGGTTTATTGTTTAATATTGTGGTTTGGATCTTTTCTTAAAGTAAGATTAGTTGGTATCTTTATAGAAGGAGGGAGATAAACTGCAGGTTGTTAAAGTACCCTTCCAAACTCTTATCATTTATATGACTGATTCAAGGTCACGGTATCAAAGAAAGTTTACTTAAACCCGTATAGACAATTAAGAGTAGTGTGAATTTTGAGTAAGGCAAAGAGGATAATGCATTCGAGATCTCCAAGATGACTTAGCTATTCACAGATTCAGGTGACTGGAATTTTTGATATAAAGAACTTTACAGATTGGAAAAAGAGACACCTGTCGTGTAAGGTTCAAAAGGAGAGATGAAGACCCGCTCCAGGGATATACTTCTGTAGCAAGATGTGAGAATACAATGAGTCTTATTCACTGCAGGGTATCAATAAGTAATACTTTTTTCCCAAACTTAATGATTCAGGTTAGAGGACATGGCTACCCGTTTCAGATAAACTATATCAAAGATTAAGTATTACGTAAAAGCTATAGAGGCTGCATTGATAGAGAAGATTCAAATTAGTGAAACAGGTCGGCATCAGAAGAATGGAGGTAATGGTTGCAGGGTGCCTCAGACAGAGTCTCATCCCAGATTCAAGGAAGATAAAAGATTAAATATGCAAATACAAAGCTCTACTTTCTATAGATGACGGAGATATATTACTGCCAAATTCAAAAATTGAAATAAGTCTACATCGGATCTTGATCACACAATTATGATTCCATCTATTCCGACTCTATTTGTATTTGGATGTTTTTAACTTCTAACTGTTAGAAATTTTTAATAAAAGCTCATGATAATAATACCGAACGGATTCCAGTAGAAATAACAAGCTAGAAAGTTCTTTACGTGCCTGGCTATGCGTCTGGAACTTAGCAAATGTCGATAACCCTTCTCTACCAATCGGCTGCTCGATGGCCTCCTACGGCTTGACCAAGGATAACTCAGGTTGTCGCTCCACAACAGAGAGGCAAATTCAAATCTTCCACAAAGCCCTACTCAATAGAAGGTCCCGCACTTAGACAAAATGTTGTAATGAAAATTGTGATGGAACCCCGTAGAATTCGTGCGACAATGAAAGAAGAATGACAGAATGAATTGCTCGATAGATAGAGACCGTCATTATGAGATTGCCATTCCGAATTCCATTCCGAAATCCTCCGTGACTTCTTGCATTCCAGACGTTTCATGATGGAATGGCAGAGTGCTCTGCCTCCATGAATCGTCGACCATCTCCCGCACGAGTTCAAAAATGAATAAAACGTTTATTATGTTTTGTTATTTAATTTTCTTTTATTAATATTTTAACACTTATTAATATATATTTGAAATACCCTTGATAAGTATTTATATATTTTAATTCCGACTTAAATAATCAATACTTATATTATTTTAGCCAAGGCCAAGGTTATATCGTTGCATTTTTCATACATTGACTCAGAGTTCAATGACAAATGATCCTTGTCAACTACATCCTCTCCCTGATGATAGTCCCCTTTCCTTTGAGTGTTGTCGATCTTGCATCCACTGTCAGGTATTATGGTTAGAATGTTCACAATGGCTATAAAAATACGTATTTAAATATCAACTCATGAACACATTCAATTTCACGTGATCAAGGAATTCACTTGCCATACAAAGATCATTAACTTTACAGTTACGATAAATAAAACATCTATTCTATTCTCAATTTCACATTCACATGAAAATAGTTGCTAGCAACTAACTTTGCATCCAAAAATACATAACCAAATTCATAGTCCTAATGTAAGGGACGTAACATTCATCCAATGATCTTGCAAAGACATTTTCTCGTCTATCATGATCGAGAACAACATAATCTTTAGGAAGAAGGCCCTGCCTTTATTTGACATGTCGTGTAGATCTCACAGGTGTGTCCAAATCTCTGCATAGGTTTGGCTTGATGGAACCTTTGGAAGCATTGCATCTATTGCTGATAACTTAATGGGCATGATGGCTTCACGATTACGCTTATCAAACTTGTCTTGGTTTGTACAGACAATTGTGAGCATTTGTTGTTTCCAGGTGTTATAATTTTGCTAGTGAACCTTTGACTGCCTTCCAACATGATGTTGGGCAATGAAGCCATCCCTCTTGCAATCCAAAATCGTGAAAACAAAAAACTTGCTACTAGTAGAAAAACCACTGAAATTTTTCGAAATTTTTTTGCAAAACTTGAGTAGCAAAGTAAAAAAAGCCACAATTTTATAAAAAAAATTGGCAAAAATCTGCAACAAAATTTGCAAAATTTTTAGAAAAAATCTACAAGTTTTTTGGTTAAAATCTACTATCAACAAATAGCCACGATTTTTCACTAAAAAAGAGTTGAAAAATCGTCAAAAAATGTGTCCTAAAACCCTATGCGATTTTTAACTATGAAATTTCCATGATTTCTACACAAAACCCACAAATTTTGTAAAAAAATCTGCCAATTTTTTTTGCAGAAAATAGAGACTCGAATTTATTGAAATTTTTTGCCAAAAACCCTTGTACGAATCCATACAACTTCCTTTGGCACGTTTATCTGTGTATCTTGCATGCAAATTGTCACTGGCACAGTTCGTAGAATTCACTCACTCACCAATCTTGAGAATATTCAAAACCCGAGCTTTGATACCATATTACAAAAAAAACATACAAAAAGTTAACCAAAATTGCATAAAAATCTATTAGGAAATAAGGAGCAAAATAATCCTTATATAGGATTGCAAAAATCTTATCCACGATAGGATTACAAATATCTTATCCATAGAGGATAAGGATGACAACTCAAAGGATAAGATAGACAACTCATAAAGCAAAAAGGTAAATCTTAAAGTCAACATGACTTTACTAAAGAAGATTCATATAGTCTATCGTAAAAGCTAATTGACCATTACAATATAAAACATTACTTTAATAGAGGAACACCCAAATATGTGCAGGGGAGGATAACGACATTAATACTCATAATTTCACTAACTTTTTTCTGTACTTTTATATTGGTATTGAAAAAGAAAATATTTGGTTCACATTCACACTTTGCCCTTAATCTAGGTCATATTCTTTTAATAGCTCAAGAAAGGCTTTGGCTTCTTTCATCGATGCTACACCAAATAGGATTGTGTCATCCATGAACTGAATATGAGAGATGGGAGCTCCACCCTCCTCGTAGGATAAGCCTGATATTTTTCAAGCTGCATGTGCAGATTTAATTTTTATTCCTAATGATCCAATCATGAAGGTATGGGGCAAGCATATCCCCTTGTTTGATTCCCCTAGAGTGGGTAAAGAACTCTTTCGGACTATCATTTATTAGAATAGAAAACTAGTCTTTAGTCACACAATTCAATTCCCATTTTACCCATCTCTTGGCACATCCAAACTTCTATAGAACTTGAGCCAAAAATCTCTATCTAACTTTGTCATACACCTCTATCATATCTAGTTTAATCACTGTGGCTGGATCTTTCAAATTTTTTACCAAATGAATCAATTCATGAGAGACAATAGTATAATCTAGTATGTCTTCTTGCCACAAAACCTGCTGGCTTTGCTGAAATTATTTATTGCATCAATCCTTTCATCCTTGATGCCATATCTTTTTGAATTTTATTTATTTATTGTATTACATAAAGCTATTGGTGTGAACTCTTAAAATGAAGAGGCATTACACACCTTCTGGATGATAACTGGAAATTGGTTGTAAAATCTTTCAAGATCCATCCATGAAGAAAATATTCATTCAAACCATCTGTGATATCTTTCCCCATGATGCTCCAAAAGGCTTGGAAGGAGCCTACTGGAAGACCATGCAAACTTGACACAGCTTCACATATCGATCCCATGATTGCATGTTGGCCTTCTATCAAAGCAAAGGGTTTCATTCGGGCATCATTACCTACTAGAGAAATTAATACTGAAATATGAACAAGGAGGTTGGGCCCTCCTTCCAACTACTATCCACTTACCTAAATAGATTTAACAAATAATCTACAGCCTTTTGATTAATTTCATCCATATTTGAAATCATAGACCCTTCTCCTTCAGGGATATTAGTTCTTCTTTTGATCATTTTCCTTGCCTGAAAGACTGCATGGAAGTATTTTGTGTTACGATCACCTTCTTTAACCCATTTATCTCTTGTTTTTTGTCTCTAGTAAATCTCCTCTTGCCTTTGTATTAGAGTTTTTTCATGCTCTAATAGTCTATGATTTGACCTCTCTTTTTGATTTTTTTACACATTACCAAATATAATTTTATTTCACTTTTGCAGTTTTACTTTTATACATTTCAGCTTATAAGAAAGACTGTCATCGCAGACTTATTTGTTGTCTTGCAATCTGTAATGACTAACCCCAAATATATATATATATATATATATATATATATATATATATATTTTGTTTCTTCCCTGATACTTCCTCACTGCTGTATGAGATTTTTTTCTGTGTTTACTCTCCGAGTTTCTTTCTGATTTTTTGTGCAGATTGGTTTGTTTGAGTGTTTAAATGCATAGAGTTAGAAGTGCCATATGTGGTTTTGACATTGCATGAATTGATAAAGTAAGAGCATTAAACTGAATGCGAAAACTAAGACAGGTAATACTTCCAGCTTCCAAAATCAGTTTCAAAAACAGAAATTTACAGTCCCTTGTAGAGCATTTTCAGACTCAGAAAAATAAGAATTAACAGACCTGTTACAAACTCCATAACAGCAGAAACTTATCCTCTCAAAGCTATGTCCCAGCACACAAGGAGTAAAGGTTATCAAGCTAGATGCAAAGCTGGCCAAAGTCGTCCTTTCATCAACTCCAAATGACTGAAACTAACTCCCAGATATGTCGACTAGACTTAGAGAAATCACCCCAAAAAGAGGCGCTAGCAGCAAGAGGGCGATCTGGTGTTAAAAATCTGAATCTCCTTCAAAATAAGTGGACCACAGCTTGATGGTGACGCCAAGAGGAGAGAAAGCCATTGAAACAATACCCATATGCAGAACTTGAAACCGTTGGAAGATGTGAGCAAAACTATGATCAGGTAAAGAGCTGGAAGTGCCTAGAAAACAAGAAGATCATCACTAAACTGATTAAAAATCTACTCTTCCAACCTTTGTTCTCAGCTGTACTAGAAAACTGCATAAGAACTATTTTCTAACTTCTCAAAACTTCATCCAAGTACATCAAACTGAAGCACAAATGAAGCCTCTGAATGGGACCTACAATAGCCCTCCTGATGTTGTCTCTCAAACACGCGGAAAGTGTGATTTACAGAGGTTTTCGTCCCTGCAAACCCTTGTTTCCTCCAAAGCCAAACTTCAGAGAAAGACTTGTTCAAGTTTCATAATCCTAGCCTGAGAAAATGAGCCTCAAAATGAGCTTTTAAAAGCTTCAACATCAAATTAGGGCTACCAAGCATGAAGCAACCCTAAAATCACTTCAAATCCATGCCAAAATAACTTTAATTTGATTTGATTTTAATTTTTTGGCTCCGACTTAAGCTTGGACGCCCAAGGCTTATTCAACATTCAAAAAAGATTTTGTTGCCTTTTAAAACAACTTAAAGTCATCACACTAGACGCCCATGGTACTTTTCATGTCCCTTTTGACCCTCAATAATAAAATATAAAGTCACTTTATAATAGACCTTTTTTTTTGAAGCATAAATCAAATATTAAAATGATTTAGCCTAAGTAACTTTATATTAACTGAATTTGTGCTGTTGTGACCATCTTGACTAGGTTCGGCTAACCCTAATTGACTTACTATTTTTAGAAAGTCCTAAAAATAGCAAATTGCGCCCATAAACAAAAATTGGAGAAAGGCTGAGGCGCTCAACATGACTCTCAGGTTGATGTTTAGAGCAGCATCGTCCGATTCCTTCCAGCACGAATCTCTTGAAGACTAATTAAATATAGCCATCGGCTATTTAATTATTATACGCGATTTGGTGAAAAGACACTTCCTTTTGATAAACAATGTTTTATATGCAATTAATGAAGAGATGCAAATTAAATAAGGAGGCACGACTTTGAGGTGGCCGACTTATTTAATTAGTAAAAAGAAATAATTCTTTATGAGGCCGACATGCTATGGTTAGAGAATCGCGTCCCTTCATGCTGTATATATTCATTCAATTGTTCATTGTTCGATCATCCATTCAGCAGTTCAGTTCATTTTCGTTACACTTCTGTATATCATTCTTTGGCGCGAATTCTATACACTTCTTGGTGCGAATTATATACCAGGCAGATCGAGTTCAAGAGAAGATCATATCATTGTTTGTTGAGATTATCTTCTTCATACTGTCTCTTATATTGTATCAGGTTGATGCGCATATTATAAGCCTTCATCTTGGCCTCTATTGTAAAGGAGATTCATTTATTGTTTCAATATATAAGAGATATATTGTTGCTGGGTTTTTCTCCCTCAAGAGGAGGGTTTTCCCAGGGTATTTGCTGTGTTATTGTGTCTGATTTTGAATTAATTTTCTGTGCACTTATCTGATCACTAAATTTAACATGGTATCAGAGCGGGTTTGAAGAAGATCGTGATTAGATTCGTGCTTTCACAGCATTACTCTATTCTTTGTTGAAGGTTCTTGTCTATCTATACATCATTTAAGATGGTGAACGGATTGAAGATCGAGGATAGACTCGATGTAGCTTCAAACTACACCTCATGGAGATTCCGAATCATGCTTACATTAGAGGAGAATGATTTGGTTGAATTTGCGGAGACCAAGGTTCCCGAACCTGAAGAGGAAGAAGAGAAGCTGCAATGGAGGAAGAAAGATATCAAAGCAAAGAAGTTGCTAGTTGACTCCATTAAAGACCACATCGTCCCTATTGTTTCTAAGTTGAAGACTGCGAGGGAGATGTTCAAAACCTTGGAAGAAATGTATGAAATCAACAACACTAGCCGGGCTCTTGCGCTGAAGCAACAACTTCATCATGTGAAGATGACGAAAGGAGAGACCGTGATCGCCTACTTCATGAGGATTGCAGAATTGAGGGATCAGCTCTCCACAATTGGCCATATGGTTGAAGATAAAGATTTGACAATGCTTGCACTCAACGGCTTGCCATTATCTTGGGAGTCCTATATTCAAGGAATTAGTGCGAGGTCTAAACTCCCGAAGTTTGATCGTTTGAGGGCCGATTGCATCCAAGAGGAATCAAGGTTGATGGCTAGAGGTGTTGGTCCAAGTTCTTCTAATCAAGAAATCCATGTTCTTGCAGCCCAAGCTTCGAAGAAGAAAGGAAAAGGTGGAAAGAAGGGTCACTTCAAGAGGAATCGTGATAAAGGAAATGATGATGCTCCCCCTTCCAAGAAGAAACGAGACTTGTCTAAAATTCAATGCTTTAGGTGTGACAAGTTTGGTCATTTTGCCAAACATTGCCCTGACAGACCTAAGCATCAAGCCTCCGTTGCAGATGTAGAGAATGTTTCTCCACAGAAGGATGAATATCTGTTTTGCTCAGCCTTGTCAAGCAATGTTGCCACCGACACCAACACGTGGTTGATTGACAGTGGTCCTTCTCGTCACATCACCGGGTTCAAGGAGCACTTATCAAGCTTGGTGAAGAAAGACTCTTTGGAACAAGTTATCATTGGAGATGATGCTAGCTACACCATGAAAGGGATTGGGACCTCTACTCTCCATTTGGATTCAGGTATTACACTTCAGTTGAGCAATGTTCTTTATGTTCTGGGGATCAAGCGCAATCTCATCTCTATTTCAGCCCTAGAAGATAAAGGATATCAAATTGCCTTCTCAAACAGAAAAGTTCTTGTATGGATGGAGAACTCTAGTTTCAAAGATGCTCAAGTTATTGGAGTGAGACATGAAAGTCTCTACAGGGTTTGCACTCATCCTCTACAAGCCTTGGTTCATGATACTTCTTCTCTATGTGATCTTTGGCATCGAAGATTGGCGCATCTACACTTTCGTGCCTTGCCTATTATGGAGAAGATGGTGACAGGTCTACCTAAGTTCGACAAGGAGCATGAAGGCACTTGCAAGGGATGCGCTCTAGGTAAGAATGTAAAAGCCACTTTTCATAGTAGTGAAAATAGATCTAAGAGTATTTTAGATCTCATCCATTCAGATTTATGTGGTCCTATGTCTGTTCCGTCTTCGAGCAGATTTTTGTATTATGTACTGTTTATTGATGATCACTCTAGGAAGACTTGGATTTATTTCTTGAGGTCTAAAGAGTCTGAGGAAGTATTAGCTAGATTTAAGGAGTTCAAAGCCTTAGTAGAAAACCTTTCTGGTAAAAGAATTGAGGTCCTTAGATCTGACAATGGTGGAGAATACACCTCTGGTAGTTTTCTAGACTTTTGTATTGATGTAGGTATTAAGAGGGAGTTCTGTGTTCCCTATAATCCTTAGCAAAATGGTGTTGCAGAAAGAAAGAACAGGGCAATCATGGAAGCAGCAAAGGCCATGATTCATGATCAAGATTTGCAGACTTTCTTATGGGCAGAAGCCTCCAGGACAGCTGTATATGTGCAGAATAGAAGTCCTCACAAGGTTTTGGAGAATATAACTCCGGAAGAAGCCTTCATAGGGAAGAAGCCTGAAGTCAGTCACTTAAGAGTCTTTGGATGTCCTGTTTATATCCATGTTCCGAAGAAGGAGAACTAAGTTGGAGCCTTCTGGCAAGAAGGGCATCTTTGTGGGCTACAGCAAGACATCTAAAGCCTACAGAATTTACATTCCAGGACAAAAGTTGATTGAGATCAGTAGGGATGTTACCTTTGAGGAAGACATTGCATTTAGGAGATCCAAGGGCACTCACATGGAGTTCAATAATGAAGAGTCTCCTCAGGATATGGAAGTTGATCATACTCCTGAGATTCAGAGGGAGACTGTTGAACCAAAAGAAGATGCTGATCCTGTTGAACCCTTGGAGCCTACTGATGGGCCTACTGACATTGTCATTGGAAGAAAGAGACCTCTATGTGCTAGGCGCACTATGCAAGAGGCAGAAAGCTTTGCAGCTCCTAGAGGCACATTCAGAGAAAGTAAAAGGCCTCATAAGTTCTTCAATTATGTTGCTTTGATGAGTCAGATTATTGATTCAGAGCCTTCATGTGTTGAAGAAGCATCCAGTCATTAGGTTTGGAAAGATGCAATGGCAGAGGAGTATCAATCAATTCTGAAGAATGATGTTTGGGACATTGTTCCTAGACCTAAGAGCAAATCAGTGGTATCTTCGAAATGGCTCTTCAAAATCAAGCATGCTGCAGATGGGAGCATTGAGAAGATAAGGCAAAATTTGTGGCTCGAGGGTTTTCTCAGAAAGAGGGAGTTGATTACGAAGAAACATTTGCTCCTGTTGCTCGTTACACTTCTGTTAGAACTATCATTGCCATTGCTGCATCGAGAGGATGGAAGATTCATCAAATGGATGTGAAGACTGCTTTTCTCAATGGCGTAATTGAGGAAGAAGTTTACATTGAGCAACCTGATGGTTTTGAAGTTCATGGGAAGGAGTCACATGTGTGTGTTGTACCCAAACCAAATTTTTTGCTTCATCAAGGCATTTTGCATTAAAAAGTCTAAACCTTGTTAAAATGTTGTAAAACACAGTTTTGGGCAATATCAAGCATGGAGTTTTTGTCAATAGTTTACAATGATCAAAGTCGGTTATATTGAGCAGAACACGAAACCGGACTTCGAGAATGGAGTTTTTCGATGGAGAACATCATGGCGACATTTCAAGTTATCTTGTCATTCGGTGTCGAATATAGTTTTCGATGATTAATTCAAGAAGATTTCTGGGAAAAAGCACAAAAGCGCCAGAGTATAGCTAAGAGCCCAACTTTTGAAGGTTGGAATCTTCTTTGAAAGTGTTCAACATCCGGTCAATCTCTTGAATCGATGCGGCTATCGGATTGACTATCCGGCCGAGTTTAAGACCCGGCTGGAAAGAGCGCGACGAAGTTGAAATCCCTAAATTTCCAGATGTGAGAAATTTGTCTTTTTGAGGCAAAAGCGCGCCTCTAGCTTGAGGACGCCCATCTTAAAGAGGGGGTTCTTGGCATTTTCGATGGCGGATACAGTCAATCTGCTCTCAACTAGTCTGCTTATCCGACGAGATATCAAACGTAGTCATCCGAGTTTCAGAACTCCGGCGGCAGTCGTCTGAAGATTAGCTTAAAATGGAGTTTTTCCGCGTTTTGGCTTCTCGTTTGATCGGTGCAGAAGTCACGACCCGGGGAGCCTTTGGAATAAGGAACCCTTGAGATGCCAAAATTGCGAACTGATCTTCTAACATCGTGCTACTCTAGCCTAGCTCCGCCAATGCATCATCACGCTTGTCGATCCGGCCGTTCGCGGTAGTCGTGGCGGAGGAAATTCTATAACCTGCGTAATTTCGCGAAGGCCGAACCAACAAGCGTTTTCGGTGTATTTTCCATAGTCTGAAGGCTGTAGCCTTTAGGCTGTCCGGTCAAACCCGTTCGTTGAAGTCTTCCGCGGCTATTGGCGTAATCATTTTATCTATCCAACGAGCCCTGGTAGGTAAACCCCAGCCGGGATTTGAGTGCTTTCGTACATGCAGTCTTTAGTATAATAAGTGAAGACGTCACGGAAAATGGCAAATGGCCAAGTCACGGGCGGTATTTTGCAATTAAAATCGCCTTTGAATTTTGAGGACTTAGAAGTTTTTCTTGGCTTACGTCGCCTCGAACTTCTCTTGTGGGTCCTCATTTTGTCCGGGTTAAAGCAATTAGTGCGAAGACTCGAGGTCATCCCGACTCGAATGTCGAGAGGGTCAAGTAGAATTATTTTGGTGAAAGTTCTACTTTCGTCAAAATAACACCAGTGCAACTAAGAGCTAGGGGCGCTTTTACTTTTGAGGCCCTTAACACAACTTTCAGGTGTCGTGCATACAGTCGTTGGATGCAGAATATCTCCAGTTATCCAGTGAGCTTCGTTTCCTGTCAGCAGGGTTCACCGTTCACCGTCGGCAGCCGTTTGAAGTGTCAGATGGCAGTTTGGGAAATGGCCAAGTCTGGAACCCATAAAAGCAATTTAATCAGGGGCGCCTAATTTTTCAAGGGGTTAAATGATGAATTTTACAGTAGTGTCTCCCAGCAGACATTTCTTCCTTGTTCAGTAGGCTTTCCGATGAATTCTCCAGATCAGTCTCAGCATCACCCGGTCATCCGGAAATCAGTGTCGAAGTTGGCCAGTCGTAACAGTGCTGTCAGCTATTAAATAGGGAGTTAGTAAAAAGTGAAGTATCTTGAGCAAATGGACGCCTATGTGCTCAAGAGATGACTTTTCAGAATCGTTGAAGTCTGACGATGAATCTCAAAGCTTCAACAAAATTGTCAACTGAAGTTCAGAATATTTGCAATTTTAGCATAAGATGGCGATTTTCTATTTTTGGCGCTTTTTGCATGATAATAAATATTTTATTATTATTTTCAAATTTGAACTTCCAGTCAGTGGCAGTAGAACTGAAAGACAACCAATCAGAGGGCTTCTATTCTTGTTAGGGTTTTGAATTCTTGCAGTTACCAATTGGTGCAAATTTCTTCTTATTTAACATGGCGCCATCTTCATTGTTATTCACAGAGCTTTCAAAGAAAATTCGTATTTCATTAAGAGAAAATTTAATCTTAAGTGGAATTCGTATTTTTCAAAGCAAGTTCATATTTTTCAAAGAGAAATCGAGATTTGTCAATCTTCAAGGCAACTTCAAAGGCAAAAGCGTAATTCTCAAAGGCGAATTTTGTCAAAGGGAATTCATATTTTTAAAAGGATAAATTCGTGGTTTCTCAGAATTTCAAAGGCGCACTTCCAAAGCAATTCGCAATTCCTCAATTCTCAAAGGCGTTTTCAATAGCAATTCGCAAATTCTTTCAGAGGTTAAAGGCGAATTCTCAAACTCCAGATAAATTCGTATTTTCTTCACAAGGAAATTCGAATTTCAATTTTTCATAAAGGCGCAAATTTTAAGAGAAGAAATTCGTGGTTTTCAATTACAAGGCGAATTCTTCCAGTTCAAAGGCAAAATTTACATCAGTTATCAGAGGTGATTTTTCTTAACATATCTTTTTGCAGGATCAAAGTTCACAATTATCAGCAATTTGAAGAAATCTTAGGCGATTTTCATAGAAAAAGAGCAATATAAAAACGTCTTTTTCATCCTTCTGATCTCAGATTTCTCTCAAAATACAAATTGCATGTTCCTGAAATTGGCGAATTCTACAAGTCTCAGTATCTGGATCATTCTCATATAATTTCCTCGAGTTAAATTTGTGCATTTGATTTTTCACGAATTTTTAACTTCAGAACGTTCGTTCTTGAGTTACTAATTTTCTTAAGTGAAAAGTCTTTGTACGATCGAGTAGAAGTTGAATTTTCGCAAATCTGACGTTCTAGGTTGTCTTAGAATCCTTTTCTGGACAAAACCCATATCTTGGATTTTTCGTTGAAAATAATTCTTCGAAAGGCTATTTTTAACTCTTGCAGGCTATTTTTAGCTTCCAGAAATCTTGTCAAAATATAGTCGAGTTCACAGTCAACAGGCTAATTTTTCAGAATGCAGTTCACTCAGCTCGAATACAGGACCAAAACCGTCCTTACTCATGATTTTCTCAGGTTGGTTGAGACAGACCTTCACAAAGTATTGCCAGAGGCAATGCTAGATCCGGTTAAGATCAGAAGTTCAATCATTCAGAATATTGAGCAATTTGGTTTACTAGAGGCCGCTTCCATACCTATCTCCGTTCACTGTATTGAATTCGTAATGGCTTGTATTAAGCATTACAATCCTACTACTCGTGAGATAGCGTCAGTTGACGGATGGGTCATTTGCAGTCTCAAGCCTTTGGACATCGAAAGGAGTTTTGGCATTCCTCAGCACCAGAACAGCCTAGTTGTTTCTATGGAGCAGTGTGCGCAGGCATTTGATGCTGATGTGGACAAGTGTCAGAAGAAGATGGCAGAAAGATGGTTAAAACAAGCAAAGAACAGATTGCCAAACAATGTGGGTCGTGGTGAATACAAGGATGAGTATGCGATTCTAATCACACTCCTGAATCGTGTCTTAGGTCAAGCACATGCGAATGTTTTCCAGCCTTGGATGTATTACATCATTGGTCGCATCATTTCTGGGCAGGAGCATTATGACTGGGCATCCTTCATCAGCGACATTCTCCACAGGTAGATCACCGGTTTCCTAGTTGCCCATGAGTTTCATATGTGTTCATATCTCATGTACTTGATCGCTTATCAAGATCAGTTCCGAGGACTAAACATCGTGGGCATTCTCAGTGTTCAGAAGGTCTATCAGTATTATGATCAGCTTGAGTTCACCAGAGCTGAACGTCATTTCAAACGTGTTCACGAGGCTTTTCTGACTTATACAGTGAGGAACTTGGACCGGGAATTGCATGTTCGTATCTCGGTAGTTGCTAGGGCAGCGATGGATGGATGGGCAGATTGGTTTATTCAGTTCCCAACATACACCTACATCTGAGTATACGGTTTCACAGGAAATCCAGCTATGCTTCCACGTTATCCTTCAGATAAGACAATCTTTTAGGAGTTCCTAAGACAGATGCATGATGTTCATCGTCTTCTACGCCGCAGGCACAGACCATCACTCAACTTTCCTTTTCAGTTTGGAATGTATTGGTGCAAGTCGGCAATTGATGCCAAGATTGCAGGACAAGAGCTTGAGAAATATCATCTTAAGTATCTTGTTGAAGCACGTGCCTATGATCTTTCAGGTCATTATACAGCTCGCCTTGCTAGAGGTACATATCACGAGCCTTCTATGGAGGATTACTGGGCAAATTGCGCAGATGACTTCGAGGTTTACAGATGCAGTTACGGCCGTTTCTCTCTCTCACAGATTTCTGTTTTCTTGTCAGAAGATGTGAGGTTTATCAAATGACGAGGGAGAGGTTCTTCCTCAGTCTTTCAGAGAGTAGGTCGATACACAACCGTTGCCAGCAGTTGATTCGTATGCCAAAGAATACGCAACGGTCAAGGAGAGGTCAAGTAGAGTTATTCAAAACAGTATACTTTACCTCGACAGCAAGAAGACAAGGAGGGTAAGCGTTCCCAGAGCAGAGCCGCCAGTAGTGGTGAATCCTTCGCTACCTTCCTCTTCAAAACCTAACAAAAAGAAGAGGAGTAATCCTCCTAAGAAAGTACAAGCGCCAAACAATTCAAAGGGCAAGGCGCTTGCCACTATTACACACACGGAGCCTGACAGACATCCGGTTACAGAGCCAGTTCGGAGGCCAGTTCAGAACCCGCCAGTACCTGAGGTTCAACCTCAAGTTCCTATACCAGTTTCAGAGCCGTCACCAGTCCCAATTCACATTGAATTGGATTTAGACTCTCCACCTACTGACGTGGTTTTTGTGATCGCACCAAACAGCAGAACAAAATAGTCCGAAGGCTATTCCATTCTCTCTTGATCAAAGTATTCCGTGCCCTAAGATTGCGAGAAAGTTCGCACGTTCAACTCCAAGGTTCCTTTAATGCGAATAGACCCAGTTCGGTTGATGTGTATTGCTGTGTTCTTACGAGGGGACTTACACAATTGTTCAGATTTCTTGCAGTTAGCAGCTAATGTATGATTTTGAAGGGGATTCTTGCATGTATGATTTTGGCAATTTTGTACGTTTTCCTAAAACTAATCAGAAATGTGCGGAAAGTAAATGAGTATAGGGCCTAAGAAACTTATGTTCTATTCTAAATGCAGGATATGTGGAGCTTCGTTTTAGTAGACTTCAACCGAATTTCACTTAGCCTCACGTCGGACAGCCTCAGTAAAATTGGTGCAATCTTCAAAGGGATAGCAAAAGATGTTCAAATTATGATCTAACATACATACACCATCACAACGACGCATATAAGCATGCAAATCACAATCGAAGTTAAAACTCAAGATAATGTCCAGTTGACCACGCAAGGCGAACTTATCATCAACAAGCCGCTAGTGGTATGGAATAAAGTGAAGCTACCTCAATAAAACACCACACATCAAAATGAACTACTTGCATGAAAAATTAAGCTACTTGGATTCGAAAGGAAGGAGAGACCTCGCTAGCTATTCATGACAAGACGAATTCCACCATCAATGAAAAGATCTATTATTATGAAAAGTGTTACACAACAATCTCCACAAAAGTTCTCAAAGGGAAAACTTTCTTTCTCCTCCACACTATGCTAAGCAAAATGATCTACTATGCTCTACTCTCTAGCCTCTAGCTCTAACTCAATTCTGATTCCAATCTTTTGTTCTAATTCTAATGAATAACAATGAGGGGGACTCCCCCTTTATATAGCTAGCCAAGTCCCAAAAGATGGCTAGGGTTACAATCAATAGAGTGGCCAGAATCGTGCCACCTCAGCCCTAACCCTAAAAACTGCCAGAATAGGGAGTGGTACATTAAATGAATCAAAGATTCCCACTCACTCCCAAAAATAGTAAAGGCAATAAATGCCCTCAATCAGTCTTCTAGAAGATCCTCGTCCAGTAGTGCATTCCCATTTGCCTTCTCCCTAGCTGCAAGCTCAACAAATCTGCCAAGTACAGCCTCAACCTCCTGAACTGAAATGGGTGGAATGCAATCTAACTGAAACTCTAACACTGTGACTGAATGCTCATGCCTTGCACAAGACTTTCTCCAAGCAGCTAAGGAATCCTGTGTGTTCTGGATCAAAGTGGAGAAAGTAGAAGTATTCTCAAATCATCTTGTACAAAGGTCTTAACATCTGCAAAGAAAGGCACCAGTAAACCCCTCAAATTATCAACATTTATCTCATGGATTCAGGATAGCCTAGCAAATATGGCCTCAAAAGTGTTCTGAACTCCATCTATAATGATTGGCCATAGCCTTATGTACCTAGCTGAATCTGCCTGTGCCGCATCGAAGAAACCACGCCCCGTGATAGCCGAAGAATACCATCTAGAAAGTCATACCTGTCATTCTCCTGAATGACACCTCCATTGATCAACAATTGCAATGGCACATGCCTCAATACCTCAAGAATCTTTGGATAACTTTGCTCGATAGATAGAGGCATCTCCCCAAGCATGATCCACTGCATCCATCCGTGTCAAAATACAAGGGCCTGCTGAAAGGCAGAAAGGTCCTCCATAAATTTCTGTCTCAGCACGAACTCCTGTGACCCATTTATCTGCCTCTTGTGCCATCCTCCCCAACTCTACCAAGCCGCTGATCGACTCTCTAGGTACATCTGCTGGAGGCTCTATCACTGGTACATCCTGCCCTCGAGAACGAGATAACTGCTGTACATATCCAATTAACGCCTTGTGTTCTCTCTTCAACTTCTTATACTTCCCTTCTTTCTTGAATAACCTATCCTTGAGGGCAAGGAAGGAGTTATCGCACTCCTCAACAATCTGAGCACCAGTGGGGCGTCCCAAATCAAAGTCGTGACCACATAATTCTCAGGAACTGCTTCATTCGATCACCTCAACTCGTGGCACAGCTACATGAAGAGTCGCGAGCCATCCTCCTCCGTGGAGATCTTCGAAAATTTTCTTGCTTTCTTCTTCTGTGGAGGTGCACTGATCCTATTCAAAAACTCCTCCATCTCAACGGCTGGATCAATCTCCTCGCTGGGGCTTCTTCTCATTCTATCCTTAAGCCAATCGGGCACCTCATACTGTATATGAAAGGGCCGCTGCTCCTGTGCCTCTACTTCTCTAACTTGCTCAACCTCTTCATCATTTTGGCGAGGTTCATCATCCTCAATTGGCTGAGTATCACCTGACACTATATCATCATCTTCGTTCATAGCCGCCTCTAACTCCTGTTGAAACTGAGGGTCAGTAATAGTCCCCTCATCGTCCTGCTGATCAACCCTAACAGGTGCGTTGACGCTCTGGCCAACCGACTCCCTCCGTGGACGCTGGATATCTTCTTGTACTGCTTGCACCTGATTCAGTGCGATCCTCTGATCAGCAAATAAAGAGACCTCCTGTATACTTGGAGAACATGTCTCCAATGGTGATGCAACTGTAACTCGTGGAGGCTCTGGCTGAGTAGGCTCCTGTCGAACTATCTCTTTCTTTCTGGGCTCCGGACCTCTTGTAATCTGCTTCTTTTTGCCTGTAGTGGGCGTCCTGTGATCTCCCATCATATTGTAAGTCAAAGCAATTGACCTACTCTTCAGCCTGTTTACTCTCCTGTCAACCCATGCTCTAGTGAATGTCATGACTGGGATAGAAAGAGTATCCAAATTTGCAACCTCGGGCTCTGACCAATCCGGAGGTGGAAGTGGAGTATCTCTAACTGCTGCATAGTCTGGATGGACAACATCCATGTCCTCATTGACCTGGTCTGGAACCGGCACAACTTCGCACTCCCTGATCAAGGTAATGGGCAATCGAGAAAACATCCTTTTCCTTACTTCAATCTCATCAACTGCATCAGCCCAATAATCTTCTATGGTGGCCTTATGTTTAAACTCCTCCGACAATACCCATTTGATGTTATGATGCGGGTCATAGTGCTGTCGGCTAGTATGATACGAGAAATGATAAAACTGAAGCTCACTTTCAGCCTCTCTAGCTGCCTGTATTGAGGGACACACTTCATCCGAGTTGCCCATTACGATTGGAAATTCTACCCCTCCCTTCTTCTTCTTCTGAATTTTATCAAAGGCCAGCAACTGTCTAGATATCTCTAGCATCAATATTCTATCTGTTGGGTATTTAGGCAGCCTATATGGGTATGATGAGAAACCTTGCAGCCTAATGTAAGAAAATCTCGGAAATTGTATGAACCAACACCCATACCTTTCAATTAGCTCCTGGGCATCCCTCGAGATTCTGTGATGTAACCGCTCCTGAAGCAGCCTCGTAATGTACATGGTGAAAGAATCGTTGACACGCTTGTAGTGGGTTGTGCTCGATAGGTGCAACTGTGGACAGGCCTCATGTATTTTGAACTGGTGGGAGCCACAACCAACATGTTCCTTATAACAGATCCCCCTGTACTTCGTCATTCGTGCCAACATATAAATGATGTAGGAGCTCATATAAAATGTCTTCGTTCTCCTCAAGCTCAGGAGCTGCTCATGTATATTATTGCTGATCATCTCAGCCCAATTGACATAGTCTTTTCCTTCTAGCACCAGGTTGATATAGTAAAACATCCAAGGCTCAAAAATGAATGATTGTGCACAACCTCCAACCCTGCTCAGCATCATGATGAGATCACAATACTCTTGTTTCAAGTCATCTGCAATGATCTGTTTCGGCAACTTTGCTCGAGAAGGCTTAGGGGTGCTCATCCAGTGGGTGTTGATTGTCTCCGTGCATCGCTCAAAAGCAGAAGCATACATCCGTTCCGCTCGCTCTCTGGATTTGTAGACCATGTTTCTGTGCACCGGGATTCCGAAAGCTTCACCAATGGCTGTCGGAGTAAGATTGGCGAGTACTTGGCCATCAGGTGACATGATCGACCGGTGTTCTTTCTCGTAGCAATTAGCACACTCCATTATCAGCTCCGAGCACTGAATGGCTGGTGGAAAACCAGCAGCTGCATATAACCCGCTTCGGACGATATTGTGTGAAGTAGTTGAAGGTCGATGATTTCCAATTTCAAACATCTTGTTTTTGAAGGTATCCAGGTTGACGGAGCCCAAATTGGTGTCTGTCAACTTGCCCAACTTTGAAATAAACTTTGACTCTGGCATGAGTGTCTTACTCAGCTTCTTGATCACCGCTTGTCTGGATGCACCATTGTCCTTTCCAGTTGTCCTTACTTCAGCCATCTGCAAACAGCAAACATTCATCAGCAATTTAGTTTATAAAAATAAAATTATATATTGCACAGGGGCTGCAGTCGACTTCTAGAAGCTGCAATGACTTTCTTATTTGCAAACCTCAGCTTCTTCTTTTCCAATAAATTCGAACTTCAATACTTAGAACAGATTTCTAAGTGGACTTCAGCCTTAGCAACTTTTAATCAATGTCCATCAGCAACTTCGATAAACTTGTACTTTGCACCAGATTTGTACTTCACATCAGCAATCAGCAATCAACAAGTTCACACTTCAAGGCGTCCTTCTTAACTGTCAACTTCAACTTCAGCAATGAATCAAACTTCAGCCACAACACCAGCAAAGTCGTACCTCTTAACTCTGACAACTTCAGCAACAAATCAGACTTTAACAATCAACAAGTGTGCACTTCTTGGTTTCAGCTATGCCACTTCTCCAGCAACTCAAGGCGTCCCCTTTAATTGCAGATTTGAGCAACTTCCAAATGCGCCTCTTCAGCAACTTCAGCAAACTCCAGACTTAGTCAAAATTCGAACTCTTCAAGCAATTCACTGCAATGCTTTACTTAGAGCAAATTCGACTTCCTCAGCTGTGAAAACAAGTGAGAGACCTCTCCATTTTATAGCCCAAAATCGAATTCTAGAAGGAACCAATTTTAGCCAGTGCATTAAACTTCCACTACTCCATTTCAAAAATTCGAATTCTCCCTCTCTGGTATTTCTGACACTTGTCTCTCGACGTCTGAAATCTTGCTCTTCTAGAAACTTGACTTTGACTGGCATCTTTTGAATTCATTTTCGAAAATTTAATTTAATCCATCATTTTGATTCACCAGCCGGGGCTCAGTCATTTGAATTTCGAATTTAACTCTTCATCATCTCTGGAAAATTCATCATTGAAGAATTCAATCCAAATTATCTAGGCAACTAACTTCAAATTCATCATTCGAAGAAAATTCATTTTGAAAACACATTTTATTCATCTTTGCCTTAGAAAATTTTAAATTTTCCCTTAGGAAAATTCACAATTTTAGCACTGATTAAATTCTTCACTGAAAAAGTGTCGGCGAAGTTCGGAAGACTTGGAAATCCATCTATCATCGCAAATGTTCAGTACCCAGAAGAAAATTTTCTTCAGAACGCCTTGAATCCATGGGTACCCAATGAACGGGTTCATTTAATTTTTGAAATTTGAACCTTAGAAAAATATTGTTTTCACCATTTTAAATTCATTCTTTGCCTGTGATCATTCTGGGTTGCTCCGACTTGGAAAATTTGAGTTCATTTGCATTATCATCCATCTCTGACTTCGTCACTGAGAAAATTTGCTCGTGCTCTGAGAAATTTTACCACCTTAGGTTCTAGGCGTATTTTCTAAGGGAGAAAATATTTTCCTTAGAAAATATTTTGATCATCCTGCACTCTAAGAATTTGTCTTAGAAAATTTATTCCATTTGCCAGTGGAGGAAATCTTATCAACTTCACTTAGAAAAATTCGTTCACGCCTGGCACACTTGACTTGCCACTCACCATTTTGCATTTAACTCCACACTTGCAAGGCAATTTTATTTAAAAATTCCGACGCCTTAGAAATATTTTATTATTCTCCACTCAACATTTTAGGCGCATTTATATTTATCCTTGCCTTAGGAAATTTTTAAATCTTCACACGCCTTAGAAACATTTTCTAACACTTCATGACACTCATCACCCTTGGCGCGTATGAGGCTAGGAGAGGAAATTCAAAAAAATCACGCCTAGGCAACACATCATGCAATATTCTTTAACACATCACCTTGGGCGCATTTGAGCTTGATGGAGGATAACGCCTTTCACCACCTTTCACCACGTCCAGGCAACATTTTTCACCTTACTTACCTCCTTTAGTCACTTTTTACATCTCAACTTGGGCGCATTTGAGCTAGGGAAGAGGATGACTCTTCAACTTCCATTTTTTGTCTTGACTTGAGGTAGTTTGGGCGCATTTCACCCCTTGAGGAGGACGATCTCCTTTGACTTGTTGACCCTCTTCCATCTTGAGCGCATTTTTATGTA
>VDFB02166993.1:0-19855 GCA_007258455.2 Sequoia sempervirens
AAAGGGGCTCGCAGGCTGCATGATGGTTCTAACAACGAAGCAAAGGCACAAGCTGCTTTGCTAGCTGTTGAGCTAGCATCTAATATGAATGTCTCACGAGTACACATTGAAGGAGATTCGCAGGTGGTGGTGAATGCTCTCATGAAGGGCTCTACTCCATTCTGGAGGATAAATATATACATATCAATTATCAGTGATAAATTGCGACTGCTCCAAGATTTTCGGATATCCCATATCCGTAGAGGTGGTAATGCTCTTGTAGATTTGATGTCCAACAGGGGTGTTCAGCTGGACCTCTTTGTTACAAGGTGGTGGAAGGGGAATGATGAAGTGGTTAGATGGCCTATAGATGTTTTTTCACACACACGGCTAATCAATTTTGTTGGGTCAGGGGATACAAGGGCCCCGCAAGACTGATGACTTCCAAGATTTTGTTCCAAACATTGGTTGTTGTGGTGTGCGCTGTGGACAGGAGCATGCTATGGCTGTGAGAGTGGACAAAACGAGTGTTGTCCTGTCTCCTTGACACCCCTGTACTCCAGCCTCTACTGTTTGTTATCCTTCGCTTGTGGGTGTTAGGCCTTTCAGGCCTTTGTGATTAGTCTTTTACCGTCCATGAAATTGAGCAGGGGCTTAATCCCTTATGTGTTTGCCTTTCTGTTATGGCGCCTCCTCAGCTTTTTGGGGGGGTATGGCAATTCTTTACTGGCCCTGTCATTGCTTCTAAGATTGACAGCTTTGTAATTTGTTTTGGATGTTTTTTGTTGGTGTGTCAGTTTGGGTTAATGCCTTTCTCTGATCTTATTGTAACTACTTGATCTTTTCAATAAAATCAGACTTTTATCGATCAAAAAAAAAAAACTATATCAATTGAAATTTTTACATATATATTAGAGAAGGGGTTATATATATACAACATAAGGGTTATATATAAATTGCAACACCATTATAATAGAAATATTATTAACCCTTTTGCAAATTAATTAATTGTTATATATAAACAAGTATTATGATATTCTTATATATGCAAACATAGACTAACATTAAAATGTATAAATTGGAAACATTAACATAATAGTACTATCAACAACAATCCAATCAATCACATAACATAATAGTATTGTTAAGAACAATTCACTCAATCACATAGCATTATGGTATAAACAAACTTAGTTCATTGTATGTAAACAAATTGACCTTCAAAATAATGATAAAAACAAAATGGCATGCAATCTATCATGTTGTTTAACTTGACAATTACACGACTCCCAAAAAGTGTCCACCCTTTATAATTTAACATTGTTATTCAAATCATGTTGGAAAGGAGAATCCAAATTTAGGCATAGAATTTGTTGATGTGTTGTTGCTTGGTGAACCTTGCCCAACCAACTAGTCCTCCATGGTTGTTGTTTGAGAAGTTGTAGGATTGTGACTTGAATGGTTGTAGATAAAACTTGATTTAGGAATTGTTGTAGAATATGAGGACAATGAATACTTACCAACTCCCCAAATATTACAAGTTGTTCAAAAAAGGGATTTAAAGGATTACTCAAATGTCTTTGCTTCTCTAACTCTTTTTGTCTTTTTCCATTTTTTCTCTCATTTATCTTGTTCTTGTTGAATCCTTAGTTGCCCTTTTTTTGTTCCTTCTCTCTCCTTCATTGAATATTGTGTAACTCAATTACTTGTTGAGATTATTTTTCCATTTTCAATAGCTCCGTGTCTCTAACTATAATTCTTGCAACCTTCCTCTCTTCCATATGTTGCCTCTTCCTAAATTTAAACTCTTGGATTTCTTTCTTCCTCTCCTTTTACTCCATTAATAGCTTCATGTAGTCAAACCTACTTAGTCAAATCTCATTGTTGACTTGATGGTTTAAAGTATCCTCCTCTCATGTTGCTCCATTAATAGCTTCATGTAGTCATATGTGGTGTATAGCAAAGATTATCTACTTAGTCAAATCTCATTTTCAACTTAATGGTTTAATGTCTCTTTCACTAGATGAACAAATAGTTTAAAGAATTGGTTGATGTTGGAACTAATTTGGCCTCCTTATAGAGCTTATTGGATTCTACTTCATTTTCAATTTGCACCTCACTAGCATTTTCCTCCAACTCCTAACCTCCTCCCAATTCAACCACTTTCTCCCCACTTCCCAATCTCCACAATTAGCATAAAAATGTACCAAGGAAGATTTATCCATTATGTTTGGTGGAGATGGCAATGAGACTTTAGTCTTAATCCATATTCAAATCAACAAGATTTGCAACCCCCTCCAACAACCATGATGGTTGCTCTAGTTCATTAAGAAGTATTCTCTACAACAATATGTCAACCTAGTAAAACAAGTCTTTCTATTGCAATACATAATTCCTCATTCAATGGCTCAACTATTTTTTCTACATGGTTTGCCTCTATTTGTTTTATCTTTGAATGTAGCACATCAATACTCAAAAGGTTTAAAATATTTTTACAACAAAAGTGTCCTCACAAGTAGTGAATTAAAATGTATCACTAGAACACATCCTCTATTAATGCATCTAGATTGAAGGGCCAAATACCTATCCTCTTAAAATCAAAGTTTATGTTATCAATAGTCAACATTTTTTCAAATGTCAAGTTGTCATGTGTTGCCAATTCAACTCTTTTAATCTCTAAATTGGAATATTTAACCATCCACGTTGCTCTCTCACTCTCAAAATATGTTTTAAAAGGAAAAATGCTTACATCTAATGACTACAACTTGTAAAATGTGTGGGCTAGTAGGATAAGCACTATGTGAAAGCAACATAGCTTTCATGGCTATCCAATATCAAAAAGTGTCTATATGAGTGGGTGAATCACCCCTAGGTACTAATCTTGCAAAATGGTGCAATAAATTAAAAAATAGCTCTTTTATCATCCATGCTCTTACACAAGTAAAAACCACTAACTTTTATCCAACATTCACACAACATAAAATTGTGATCTATTCTCAATTCCTGGTATTATGTACAAACACTTTTGCTAGTTCTTTTGGCGAACACCCCCATTGCCCCATTTCTACCAACTTGAATGTCAATCTCGTCACAATTCCAAATTTTACAAACTATATGGATTAGTTGCATCAGCCCTTAACAATTTGTCATAAAACATTACAACCACTGTAGGCCTCAAATTTAGCAACAGTCATTAATGTCATGTATTATTATTGTAAACATTTTATACATATAACTAAATGAGCATGATTTATCATCAAGTATAAGATTTGAAATAAATAAAATGTATCATTATGATTTTATTGTTGTTTATGATTTATATATGTCATGTATATATAAGAATATACATAATTTTATGTTTTTAAATTTGAATATTAATGAGTTACTAGCCCTATGAAATGACTGTTGCAACTGTCCACAAGGGATTCCCTACATGCTATATGCCAGTCGCTATGCAATAAGCTTGATCTGTACTATAGAGAACTTTTAGACTGGAAGGCTTGACAATTTAGAACCCTAACTTGCACCCCTTCCTTGACTGCACCAGATTCAAACATTGACAATCCTCATCTAGAACCCCCATTGACTGCAAGGTTCAGAGCCCGTCGCTCATCCCTTCGACTTCATCGGGTTCAAAGGTTGGCGATCCTTATCTAGAAGCCCTCCCTTGCCATGAAGGTAAGTTAACAAAATCTTCTGTGGAGACTAACTTCAAACTTTTTCAATTTTTTTCAGATCTCGGAAGCTCAAGCACAGTCTGGATAATTTCAAATAGGGCAATACCAACAACAAACTCAAAACCAAATTCCAATTTATTTCAAATACAATACAAAATCGCCAATTTTCGGCTAACGCACCTGGCATAAAATAAAGGCAATGAACAAACAATTCCATCAAAGATAGTGGTGTTAAGAAACACCAGAGAGATGAAAAAGTAGAGGAAGAACATTTAGCCGCCGAAGCCGTAGAGAGTCCTGCCTTGCCTCTTGAGGGCATAGACGACATCCATAGCTGTGACGGTCTTACGACGAGCGTGTTCAGTGTATGTGACAGCATCTCTTATCACATTCTCCAAGAAGATCTTCAACACACCCCTAGTTTCTTCATAGATAAGCCCGCTGATACGCTTGACGCCTCCTCTTCTGGCCAGACGCCTGATGGCAGGCTTAGTGATACCCTGAATGTTATCGCGAAGGACCTTCCTGTGCCTCTTCGCTCCTCCTTTGCCGAGCCCCTTACCGCCCTTCCCTCGCACAGACATCTTTCTTTGATCTAACGCTCGCCTTTAAAACCCTCCACAGAAATGCTCAGAGACGCCCTGCCCTGTTTTGATTTGATTTAACCCTCGCCCGCCGTGTCAGTTTTATAGGAGATCTTTAGCCGTTGGATCTGCCCAAGTCGGCCAGTGATCCGGAGCAAATGCCAGGATTGCATTGTAACCATTGGATATCCCCGTTCGATTGCTGATTGGCTGTAGTTTAAATTCTGAGGATCAACGGAAGTAGGACCCGTAAGTGGTTTGTTTTGGATTCCAATAATTTTAAAACCCATCTTTGCTTTGTGTATATGTTTAAAATTTAATGGTGTCATATTCGAGATTTCTAAATATCAAAATACTTATTAATTTTTTTATTAACGATAAGGGTATCCCTGCAATCACGTCCAACGGCCTAGCAGCATGTATTTTGGGTACCTAGGGTGAGTGGGGGCGTATTTTGGGTACTTAGGGCGAGCGGGGGCGAGACTAGTCCCCTACGGGGGGACCCAACAGCAGGCAAACCAATTTCAATCAGGTAAAATCCAGAAGCAGACTCGAACCCGAAACCAATGAGGAGCAAACCCACGGCCCAAGCCAACTCCGCTACCCGTGTTGGCATATTTATTAATTTATTTTAGTTTAGCCCCCAACCTAACTCAATAAGGTTTTATGTTTTGGTCACTTTTTTATAAGCTCATGAGGAGCTTACCAACAAGTCTTATAATTTCAAGATTAAGAGTGAAGAAGATAGAGGTGTTGGGAAGCATCAAACTTTTTTAAATGGTGTTTGAGGAAAATATTATTTCTTTTTTTTTTTTAAGATATTTAAGAAGAGTAGGGAAGTGAGAGTAATAAGAATGAGAGCATATTATTTTATAATGGAGAGATATATATGAAAAAAATAAAAATGGAAAAACGGCTCTGCAATTTGCTCGGCCATGCTGTACCACTCTGGGGTTGTAAGGTGCCATGGAGTGGGGAGGGGGGTGGGGGGGGCGGGGGGAGGGGGTCTGTCCTCCTCCACGAAGGTTTGCCTCCGTGTCTGTTCGTACCTTTAACTTATTTCTTTGTCTTTCAAGTGTTTGCTTTGTTTTTTTTGGGTTTGTTTTGTGTCGTCTCACAGGCCCTGCTTTTCCAACGTTGAGGGTGGAGGTTTTGCATTTGGCAGCACTGAATTCCTTCTGGGGCTCGGCCCTCGGGGGCTTCTATGGATGGGGGTACAGATGAGCATGCCCCTCTGGTAAATGTTGGGAATGTGTCTTCAAATGGCAAAACATTTAAAGATGTTGTAGTCGGTGATATAGTCATTCTTCCAGTCAATGCTTCCTTTGTTGTTGCTGGTGTTCAAGATGAGGTGGGTGCCAATGGAGGAAGACTAGGTAAGCCTTTTGGCACCCTCGGATTCGTTAAACTCATTCTGATGAAATGAAAACCATTATTAACTCTAAAAAGTCTAGGGTTAAAGATATAGCAATTTTTTTGCGCCTGTTGATTCTAGTAAAGTTCCGGCTAGGAAGTTTTTGGATTCTTGGTGCTCAAACATTTGGCTGGCTAAGTTTGGTATTCAAATTAATTATTTTAGAATGCTTTTTTTTTTATTCAAGGGGTAAACGCTTTTGACCGGAGCTATGAACCGGAATACAACCATTCAACAATACCACCCCAACGGGGTTTGAACCTTGGTGGCAAGAACAACAATGCCACCTATAAACCATCACACCATGCCAATACCGACAATTATTTTAGAATGCTGGAAAAAGGGATTTTTGTTGTTTTTTTCAAGAACAATGAAATGCGAGAAAGGGCACTTGCTAAATCCTGCTGGAATGTAGGCGGGTGTGTTTTCCGGGCCTTGGTGTGGTCTCCCTCTACCATCGCTAACAAAGTCCTCGCCCTATCCTGCCCAAGATGGGTACTCGTCAAAAACGTCCCTCCAAATTTCTAGAAGTTAGTCCCGGCTCTCCTTGCTCCCTTCGGAATTATTCTTCGGATGGATGAATCCAAGGTCTCCCTCCCACATTTGGATGCTAGGGCCCTGGTCTCTTTGACTCCAGGGGTTGAATTCCCTCCTGGCCTTATTGAGGACAAGGAAAGGGTTGTTTCCTGCCCTGTTGAAATCTTGGGCAGTCTAAATGTGTGTTATTTGTGCCGAAGGGAAGGACACATCTTGAGATATTGCCCTTTCATAAAAAAGAATGGTTGAAAAATTCCTACCCGTGTCAATACCAGTGGGGGGTTGGTCGCGAAAGGGACCAGAAGCCGGCTCGGCCCAGGGAGGAGGAAATTCCTCCTAATAATCAGCCTATGCCCATGGCCTCTCCTAACCTTGATGTCGTGCCCCAATCCCCGACCAGCTGTTGTGACATTGCACCCTCGGCTTATCTTGCCCCTGGTTGCTCCCCTGAAGAAATTCCTACCAACAACACCTTTGAAGTGCTGGGTGAGGAAAAGGATGATCATGGTGTTTTAGATAGTGACCCAAATGCCCCTGTGATCTCATTGCACCTGAATAGTGCCCAAATGGTTAAATTAAATGCTCAACAACTAGCTATGCAATCCTTAAGAAAAAGAATTAAAGAAAAACACCTCTCGCCCTCCAGTTGAAAGAACCCTAATCAAACCATTATGATGCAGCTAATAAAAACTGATGGTACTACACAGATTGAAAAAGTTGACATGGCTAACACTCAAAAGGGCAATGCTCAATTGTTTGGGCACTCTGGGGGTCTGGGGCCTTCATTCCATCCCCCCTCAAATGTGGAGGAACCGACTGTTTTTACCCCGATTGATGGAGTTTCTCAATCTACTATACCATTAATCAATAAGGAAGAGACACCCCAGCCCCCCTTGGTTCCTAATCAATTGGACATCTGCAATACTAAGTGTCAGCCCGAGTCTGAACTTGGTCAGGAGGATGTTTTAGGACACACCCAAAAAGTCGTGGAGGACCCTCTCTAGATGGAGTCTACCCAACTTGCCCATAATAAGGTTGAAAACAATGTGTCCCCAGCTGCAAACCTGAATTCCAAACTTTCCCTAGCCATTGCTCCCTTTGATACCTTTGATGCAACGGAGGATACTGGGGGAGATGTTGAGGAGAATACCATCAAGGGTAAAACTCATAAGAGTCACAAGCAAAAAAAAGGGCCTGGAAGGCCACGAAAGTATGGAGACCCAATCTCTGGTAGCTAGAGCATGCAAGTGGTCAAACACAAAAGGAAAAATACCAGTCTAATAATCCAGTCTCCTACTCACAAAAGACCAGAGTTAGAAGACAGTTGGCCCAAATGTTTTGAACAATTTAAGAGCAGCCAAGGAGACACCCCCATGACCAGTGATTATGAATCTTAATCTGATTTCTTGGAATATCCGGGGGCTGGATTCCTCGGATAGGAAATACATTGTTAGAAGGTTCTTGAATCTGGAATCCAATAAGGATATTGTTTTTTTGCAGGAAACCAAGGCAACGGGTTTCACCTTGGAGATTAATCTGAATTTTATCTGGAGGGATTCATGCCACTTTTCTTCAAAGCACGAGAGAGGGAGGGGTGGAGTTGCCATCCTTATCTCTAATATATGGAATCCCTTTATAATTAGTCATGGGTCTTCCCCGTGCAATAGGGTTCTTTGGATTGTCATGGAAAAAGATGGGGAACGGTTGGGGATCGGCTCAATCTATGCTTCAAATAACCATAGGGAAAGGACCCAATTGTGGCAATGGATGACCTCCCATCTACCTGAGATCCCCTAGGTGCTTGGTGGTGATTTCAACATGGTGGAATACCCTGAGGACAAGTGGGGGGGTGTGGACATGGCCTGGAAGGGGTCAGAAAGGCACTTCTGGCAGAGACTAAAAAGCAAATTTAGACTTGTTGACCCCTTGGAGAGGAAGAAAAAAGAGAGCAAAAGGGTATGGTTTAGTTGGTGTAATGCACAGCTGATAGGGTAGGGTTGGATGGAACACTCAATGTTCCATGCTCTAGGTCCTTGTTCTCAAGAACTCCTAGGTGACTCTCCCACCTTAACCTTTAGGTCCTATCTCAAGTATAGGTACCCCTGGTCCTACTGGCCAACCCCATTATCACCATTCTTCATTCCACCAAGCCAATCTTGGTGCCTTGCCACTATCTCACCTTTGACCCTTACTCTTCCCTAAAGGCCAATTACCCTCAACATTCAGTTAGGAACTTGCAGGGGCGTAAAGATGTAACAAAATGCTTCATAGCAACCTATTGGGGTTCTTGTTCAATCACTAGACTCCAATTCTCCATCGCTTCCACCAAACCCTCTCCTAGGAATAGAAAAGGCTACAAGCCTAGAGCCCCAATTAGGCCTCCTAACCCGAGAAAAATGGAATTTACTCCAAAACCTTCCAAATGACCTGGGTTCTTTTCTTGGGGTTTGTGTTTCCCATGCCCACACCTTGAAGATTTTTGGGGTTAGGAGCCTGTACTGTCTATACACTACCTTTACTAAAAAATGGTCAAGAACTAGGGTTTATAAGCCTTTTCCAGGTTGCTTCCAAACTGTCAGATTTTTCTCACACCAAATGGGTTGATGGAGCCTCCTCCTGACCACCAGGCCTTGCTAAGACTCTCAGCTAAATTCTCCAAAAGGAAATTTTCCAAAACCTTAGCACCCCTGCAAGTTATGTGCCTTGCACTCCTTGTCTTCCCTAGCCGGACTCTGCCTGGCTTGCCTAGGGCAAGACATTGCTAGCAGCTCCTGCACACACACAAGCCCTAGAACCTACCATATGTACAAGCATGGAGTCTAGGCACTGTTCCCAAAGGGCCGTACAATTTGTACGGTGGGAAAGTGCTCTAGCACTCCATTTCCTAAAACCTGTCTGGTTCAGACCAGCAACAGGGTAAAATTAAACTATTTACAAAAGTGCCTAAAAATTGAACAAGGAAGCTAATTAATGTTACAAAAGGCTTGTATGCTAACAACACAACATCCTACAATCAAAACAGGAGCAGTTCTAATCCATTAAATCTCTATTTAGATGCAAAAATCAGAAAATGTAGCACAAAACGTTGTCTTCCTTCACTTTCACAGACTTTCACTATAACATCAACACTTCCAACCCTGTTCCATGGTCGAAGCACATCTTAAAGAGACTCCAAAAATAGTTAAGCTCTTTTTGTCGAACCTATTGATGACCTAATGGTAAAAATTATAAAATCCACTATGTTTTTCAACCTTTGGCAACTTTTGAAAACTCAGCAAGATGAGCTTCTAAACTTATTCATCTCTTGACAAATTATTTCCTAAAGATCAAAAACACCTCTAAGCTAACTACACAATGGTCAACATGACCTTTATGAAAACAAAACAAAATTACCCTTCTAGATTTCTTATTTACCTAATGAAACTGCCTGTTGTTCCTTAGGTGCTCCTACACCATTCTCCCCCTCTCAGCCTAAACACTAAGGAATGGAAGGAGAGATCAAGGATAGGTCAATACCAAACTTCTTGAACTGATCTTCTTGTACCCATGTGGCTTCTGAGTCATGCTTGTTCTTCCACTTGACAAGATGCTCCATGTACACCTTATGTCTTGTAGCCTTCTTCACTCTTGACTCCAAGATCTTCTCTGCCTGAGGCTTGTCTTCACTAGGGAAGGATACATTGTTGATGTCCTTGAAGATCTCCTGACTGTTTTGATCCACATCATTGACTGTCCCCTTATACTTGATCAAATCAGCTACATTGAACACTGGAGAGATCCCTAGATCAGTAGGTAACTCCACCTTGTATGCATTCTTCCCATACTTGGCCAATATCTTGCATGGACCCACTCTCTTCATTTGCAACTTGGTTGACATTCCCTTCTACAACCTTGATTTGTTAAGGTGGACCATGACATAGTCTCCTACTACAAATTTCACATCCTTTCTTGACAAATTTGCCTTCTCCTTCAACTTTTGTGTAGCCTCAGTGAATGTCCTCTTTACCTGCTCCTGAATCTCTTTCATGGTCTAACTGAATTCTTATGCATGTCCACTTCTTTGTTCCATAGCTTCAAGATCTTTAAGCTCACATATGCCTCTTGGGTGCATCCCATACACAATCTCAAAAGGACTCTTCCCTGTGGTTCGGTTCACACTATCATTGTAAGCATACTCAGCTTGTGAGATAACCATATCCCATGTCTGTCCATACTCCTTAGTTAGGCACCTTAGAAGATTACCGAGCACCCTGTTAACCACCTCTGTTTGACCATCGGTTTGAGGATGGTAAGCTGATCCAAAAGACAGGTTGGTACCTAATCTACTCCATAGAGTCTTCCAAAAATGACTCATGAACTTCACATCCCTGTCTGAAATAAGGCTCGAAGGCAATACATGGATCCTTACAACTTCCTTGAAGAAGAGATGAGCTATGTAACTAGCATCATGAGTAGTTTTGCAAGGGATAAAATGACTCATCTTACTAAATTTGTCCACTACTACATAGACACTATCAAAACTAGTCTTGGTCTTAGGAAGGCCTACCACAAAATCCATGCTTACACACTCCCATGGTCTGTTAGGAATGGGTAGGGGTTGATATAGACCAGCATTACTAGCTCCTCCC
The DNA here is from genome assembly GCA_007258455.2 of Sequoia sempervirens. Lineage (NCBI taxonomy): Eukaryota > Viridiplantae > Streptophyta > Pinopsida > Cupressales > Cupressaceae > Sequoia > Sequoia sempervirens. The sequence continues at coordinate 10,820 of VDFB02166993.1, forward strand.
TTAGCTTTCATACTCACAACACATTGTTCCACATACTTTCTAACATCTCTTGCCAACTTAGGCCAGTAATAGAATCTTTGCACTAGTTCTAAAGTCATGTTGATGCCAAAATGTCCACTAAGACTGCCATTATGCTTTTCCTGAATCAGATTTTCCCTCATTGACCCTCTTGGAACACACAACTGATTTCCATTAAACAATAACCCACTTTGCAATGTATACTCTGAGTATTGGCTATGGAAATGGTTCTCAAAGTTAGAACATACCTTATAGACCTCTGAAAAGTATTCATCTTCCCCATAGAGATCCTTGAAACTCTCTATGCCAATGCTCTTGATCTGTATCTCTTGCACTGTCAACAATCTCTTGCTCAATGCATCTGCTACTTTGTTTAGCTGTCCTTTCTTATGCTTAATGGTAAAAGTAAAAGCTTGGATATATTCCATCCATTTCAAATGCCTATTACTCAACTTCTCTTGAGTGTTGATAAAGCTAAGTGCTTGATTGTCAGTAAAAACTACAAACTCCTTGGGTAGAAGGTAATGCCTCCATTTCCTAAGTGACTGAACCAAAGCATAAAGTTCTAAGTCATAGGTTGAACTTCATGCGGCTTCATTGAGCTTCTCTCACTAAAAGGCTATGGGCACAGCCCTCTTGACTTAGCACTCCTCCCTCTTGCCCTCCCGCGCATCATTCAGCAGGTGACAACTTTGTCAAAACTAGGTAACAAAGAATAAGGTTGAGTTGCCTTCTTGTTTTGATTTCTCAAGCCCTTTCTCGGCTTCTTAAGTCCACACAAACTTAGTTTTTAAACCACCCTTGATTGTATCTAGAAGCGGGTGCACATATGCCACTAAAGTTCCTTATGAATTTCCTATAAAATTGAGCAAACCATGGAAACTTCTTACCTCTGTCCCTGTGGTTGGTGTAGGCCAATTTAGGATAGCTTCCACCTTGCTTGGATCCATCTTCAATGATCCTTTAGATACTACAAAACCCAAATATACAAGCTCTTGCTTAAAGAACTCACACTTCTCTAGATTGATTTCCAACTTCTCCTGTTGCAACCTTCTAAGAACCAACTCCACATGTTTTAAATGCTCTTCTACTATCTTGCTGAATATGAGGATGTCATCAAGGTATACCACCACAAATATCCCTGTAAAGTCTTTAAGTACTTCATTCATGAGCCTCATGAATGTACTAGGGGCATTGGAGAGACCAAATGGCATCACTCTCCATTCATATAACCCATCATTTGTCTTAAATGCTATTTTCCACTCATCACCATCCCTAATTCTGATCTGATGGTATCCACTCTTGAGATCCAACTTTGTGTAGTATTGAGCTCCTCCAAGACAATCCATTAAATCTTCAATCCTTGGGATAGGGAATCTATATCTGATTTTAATTCTATTTATAGCTCTAGAGTCAATGCAAAGTCTCCACTTACCACCTTTCTTTGTTGCTAAGACCACTGGTACTGCACATGGGCTGATGCTCTTTTGAATCAATCCTTGATCCAACAACTCCTGCATTTGCCTAGCTACTTCTAGGTTCTAATTTGGCGTAAGCTTGTATGCTGATTTGTTTGGTAATGAAGCTCCAGGTATGAAGTCAATTTGATGTCTAATGGCTCTCTTTGGAGGTAAAGTTGCAGGTGTACCATCACTGACAATGTCCTTGAACTGATCCAACAACTTTAGGACTGCTCTGGGTATGACTGTCTTGTTAGCCTTGTCTTCTTCTTTAGGTTGTAACACAACCACATATCCTTCACCCCCTTGATGTACATTGCTAAGGAACTCCTTCCCACTACTCAACATGACACTTGGTGTCTTTGACTATCCCTCTTCTTCTTCTGACAGTGACTGCAACTTGAAAGTCTTCCCATCCTTCTTGAATGAGATGGTGTTCTCTTTCCCATCATATATGACACCTCTATCATATTTCCATGGTCTTCCCAATAGTAGATGGCAGGCATCCATGGGTAACACATCACAAACTAACTTGTCCTTGTACCCTCCAATGGAAAACTCCACTGTTACTTGCTTATTCACTAGAACACTCTGCCCTTTGTTTAGCCATGTGACCTTGTAGGGGTTAGCATGGGGTACCTTCTCCAATTTCAGTTTCATTACTGCCTCTTCTGAGATGATATTGTCTGTTGAACCTGAATCCACTATGACCTTGCATACTTTACCAAGTATCTTGCACCTTACTCTAAATAGAGCTCTCCTATGTTTTGGTTCTTCCTTGACCAGTTGTCTGATCAAAACTCTACTGAACATCAGATTCTCTCCTACCTCAGATTCAATATGACTGACCGCAGATGACTTAGGACTCATGGTGTCCTCTTGTGCATAAGCCACTCTCTTCTCATTGCTTGATGAAGGTGCTTTCTCTGGGCACCTATAAGCATGATGACCTACTTGACTACAATGGTAGCATTTCATATTTGAAAAATATGAATTGCTCCTGCCTGCTCCTCTTCCTCTATTTGAACCTCCTTGAGGTCCTCTACCTCTGTTATATCATCCTCTAGAAGATGTTTCTCCTCCATGCTCTGTGAGTTTAGACTCTCCTTGGTTTCTTTGGTCATTGCCTCTACCTTGGTAGCCACCTCACTATCCTCTTTGATCAATTTGATCCTTGCCTTTGCCTCTACCCTTAGAAGCCTAGTATTGCTTCCTCTTGCTTCTTTCCTCAATCTTTATGGGCAATTGATAGCATTAGTGTACTATCTTGGGACTTAAAAGAGCCATCTCCTCTTGAATGTTCCACTTCAAGCCATTAAGATACCTAGCCACCTTGAGACTCTCATCCTCTGTCACATTAGACCTCATGCAAAGTTTTTGAAACTCCTCTGTGTAGGTATTCACATCTTGGTCTTTCTACCTTAGACTTTGTCTCTTCAATGTAATTAAATCTCATAGTCATCTAGCATGTATGCTTCTTTTACTTTGGCAACCACACCCTTCCAAGTAGAGATAGGTTGCTTTCCTTCCTTTTCCCTCTCTCTTTGAATGAACTTCCACCATGTCAAGGAATAACCTCTTAACCTTGATTTGGCCACCTTTACCTTCTATGCCTCAGTGACTCCATCACATTCAAAATGGTTTTCCATTCCCTCTATCCAATCAACAACTAAATCAGCTTCCATTTTTCCACTAAATAGTGGTATGCCTTCAAGTGCCTTCCCACTCAAAGCCTTCAATGCCTTCAAGAAAGGCTCTTCTTTCATAACAGGTTCAGGTTTAGGGGTCTTGTCTTCCTCTGCAATCTTTTCTTCCTTTGGTATCCATCCTTCAAATTGCACACTCCTCACTGCTTGTTCAAGTTGGGCTATTCTTTCCCTCAATAGTTTATTGGCTTCCTCCTGCACTTCAACCATCTTGGCCAACTCTGCATTTGTCACCATGATGGAAGAATCACTAGACTCAACCTCAGACATACAAGATTCTTCCCAAATCTTTTACTTGCTCTGATACCAATATGATAGGGTAGGGTTGGATGGAACACTCAATGCTCCATGCTCTGGGTCCTTGTTCTCAAGAACTCATAGGTGACTCTCCCACCTTAACCTTTAGGTCCTATCTCAGGTATAGGTACCCCTGGTCCTGCTGGCCAACCCCCACTATCACCATTCTTCATTCCACCAAGCCAATCTTGGTGCCTTGCCACTATCTCACCTTTGACCCTTACTCTTCCCTAAAGGCCAATTACCCTCAACATTCAGATAGGTACTTGCAGGGGCGTAAAGATGTAACAAAATGCTTCATAGCAACCTATTGGGGTTCTTGTTCAATCACTAGACTCCAATTCTCCATTGCTTCCACCAAACCCTCTCCTAGGGTTAGAAAAGGCTACAAGCCTAGAGCCCCAATTAGGCCTCCTAACCCGAGAAAAATGGAATTTACTCCAAAACCTTCCAAATGACTTGGGTTCTTTTCTTGGGGTTTGTGTTTCCCATGCTCACACCTTGAAGATTTTTGGGGTTAGGATTATGTACTATCCGTATACTGCCTTTACTCATAAATGGTCAAGAACTAGGGTTTATAAGCCTTTTCCAGGCTGCTTCCAAACTGTCTGAGTTTTCTCACACCAAATGGGTTGATGGAGCCTCCTCCTGACCACCAAGCCTTGCCAAGACTCTTAGCTAAAATCTCCAAAAGGAAATTTTCCAAAACCTTAGCACCCCTACAAGTTATGTGCCTTGCACTCCTTGTCTTCCCTAGCCGGACTCTACCTGGCTCGCCTAGGGCAAGACATTGCTAGCAGCTCCTGCACACACAAAAGCCCTAGAACCTACCATATGTACAAGCATGGAGTCTAAGCACTATTCCCAAAGGGTCATATAGTTTGTACGGTGGGAAAGTGCTCTAGCACTCCATTTCCTAAAACCTGTTTGGTTCAGACCAGCAACAGGGTAAAATTAAACTATTTACAAAAGTGCCTGAAAATTGAACAAGGAAGCTAATTAATGTTACAAAAGGCTTGTATCCTAACAACACAACCTCCTAAAATCAAAACAGTAGCAGTTCTAATCCATTAAATCTCTATTTAGATGCAAAAATTAGAAAATGTAGCACAAAACGCTATCTTCCTTCACTTTCACAAACTTTTACTATAACATCAACGCTTCCAACCATGTTCCATCGTCGAAGCACATCTTAAATAGACTCCAAAAATAGTTAAGCTCTTTTTATCGAACCTATTGATGACCTAATGGTAAAAATTATAAAATCCACTATGTTTTTCAACCTTTGGCAACTTTTGAAAACTCAACAAGATGAGCTTCTAAACTTATTCATCTCTTGACAACTTCTTTCCTAAAGATAAAAAACACCTCTAAGATAACTACACAATGGTCAATATGACCTTTATGAAAACAAAAAAAAATTACCCTTCTAGATTTCTTATTTACCTAATGAAACTGCCTGTTGTTCCTTAGGTGCTCCTGCACCAGCAGCAAGGTAAAAATAGGATTTATTGTCAGTTGGATAGATTTTATGTTAGCAAGAACATTCTAAACTTCATCCCAAACAAAGATAGGCAGTTGGAAAGTGTGTATCCTTACACACTTTCAGACCATCACCCTATTAAAACTACAATTTCCACCTGTCAAGATGCCCATAATGCCCCCCCCAAAGAGCCCAAAGTTCATCCTTAATGTGCATCTCCTTCAAGATGATGACTGTAAAGATGGGATTAGATCCATTAAAGAAATTAATAAATGGCTTTTAAAGGATGCGAGTGCTATCTCGAGGTGGGATCAAAATGTTGAATCTTGGAGAAGGCTACTTCAAACCATTGGGAAGAAGAAAGCCAAGGATTCTAGGAAAACTGAAAATGAGCTTAATGAGAAGCTGGTTGAGGCTGATGGTAAAATCCAATCTGATCCTACCAACATAAGACTCAGTGATGACCTTGTAAGAATTAAAAATGACCTTAGGTGTCTGCAGGTGGCCAAGACAAAAGGGCTTTAGATTAGGGCAAAGCTCAACTAGCTAAACCATGGGGATAAGGGCTCCAAGTTCTTTTTTAACTTCATAAGAGAAAAAGGTAGTAAAGAGAAAATCGGCCAAATCCGAGAGGAAGGAAAGGTTCTGAGCACTCAAGAAGAGATTGTTAATCAGTTCCAAACCTTCTATCAAAATATTTTCAACGTTGGAAGGTAATCAAGAGAGCAACCGAATTGCCAAAGACTTTGTAAAAGGGCTTATCCCCAGGAAAATCAACCAAGACAACTCCTCCAAGTTGGCTGCTGATATTTGTAAAGATGAAATTCTAAGGGCCATCAATTCTCTGCAAAATGATAAGTCTCTAGGATGGGATGGGTTATCTGTGGAATTCTATAAAATGTTTAAAGATTGGATAAGTGAAGATTTACTTCAGGTTTACCAGGAGGCCTTGGAGAAAGGCTCGCTGGGGAAAAATATAAACAAAGGCATTATAAAGCTCCTACCAAAAGGGGGTGATAAGACTTTAATAAAAAATTGGAGGCCTATAACCCTCCTTAATGTTTCTTATAAAATTTTGGCTAAGGTCCTTGCGTTAAGACTGGTGGATATTCTGCCAGGGTTCATAAACAGTACTCAAACGGGTTTCATCAAAGGGAGATATATTCTGGAGAACTTGATTACAAGCTAGGAGGCCATGGAATGGTCCAAACAAACCAATCAAATTTTTGCCATGTTGCTCTTAGAATTAGAAAAAGCTCATGACATAATCGAATGGTCTTTCCTTAGATCAATGCTGGAAGCATTTGGCTTCCCTGATAAATTCTGCAATGTTGTTGACACTTTGCTTCAGGATGCTAGTGCCCAAATTGATATTAATGGAATACTCTCTAAGGACATTTCCCTTGGTTAGTCCATTAGGCAGGGGTGCCCCCTCGCACCTGCGCTCTTTGTGATAGCTTCTAATGACCTGCATTTTATGTTAAGAGATCATTCTTATTCCCCCAAAGTCAAGGGGATCACGCTACCAGACCGCAATGAACTCATCAATATCCAATTTATGGATGATACTGCTATTTTTGTGGAGTTAGAGGAAAAAAACTTGGATACCCTCATGGGAAAGCTTGATCTTTTCTGTCAAGCTTCTGGTGCTAAAATCTCTGTTGCTAAATCTAATTTTCTTGGATGGAATGATTCCCCACCCAAGTGGCTTCAAAAATTTGAATTTCAATGGGGTGGGCCTAACAAACTTGTTAGGTACCTTGGAGTCCCTTTTGCTATCAATCCTAACCTAAAAGAAATGTGGGTTTGGATAAGTGAGAAGATTTTGAAAAAGTTGGATAATTGGAATAGGCGATACCTCTCTTTTGCAGGGAGATTTCAAATCTGCCAGAAGATCCTCTCATCGTATAGCATATACTTTGCTTCAGTGTGGTTCTTCAGAAGTTATTAGATCAATGAAATCCAAAAAATAATTAGAGGTTTCTTGTGGTATGATGGGAAGGGCAAGAAAAAGAGACACTTGGTTAAATGGGAGTGGTGTTGTATGGCTAAGGCTGATGGGGGACTTGGTCTCAAAGATTTTAAAATTCAAGGTACAACACTTGCGGTGAAATGGATTGCTAAAGCCATGGTAGGTGAGGAACCATGGAAGGTTTTGATTAGAAACAATATCCTTCATGCCATGCCTAAGTAGGCTAAGTCATGGAAAAATTTACCCTTGTGTGATATTCTCCAGAACAATCATCCCATGTCCCCTGCTGGATCAATGGTTTTCAAAAGTTTGTGGATGGCCTAGGAATCATTCAAACACAGTGAATTTCAAGTGTTGTAATATTTATTTTAATAATAACCCCATGTGCCAATCTTACTGTTCTCCTTGGTGGAACCTTGTTTACAACAATAAGCCCTTTGCACTTCTGCAGGGTTGCTCTGCTAAAAGATGGCATCTGGCAGGTATTCATACTTTTCATGATATTGCTAAAAATGGTCGTCTAAAACCCATGGGAAAGTTGGGTAAAGAATTTAATCTAGATCTGTCCAATCCTAGGACTTATAGCATTTTGATTGAAGCTTGTAAAAATATTTCCTTCCCTCACAGTTCTGATGTAACTTGTGCCATTGATGCTGACCTGATTTGGAGTGATGGTACCCCCTTGACTGAGATCAAGGCTAAAACCCTGTATAAAGATTTAGTGAAAGGTTTGTCAATTAGAGAGCATGTTAATGCATGTTGGGGGTTGAATATTGATGATTCTAAGTGGCAAAAAATTATCTCCTCTATTTGGCAGAACATAAAAGAGCCTAAAAAGGCCTGTTTTAGATGGCAAATTTTGTTACAAAAAATCCCTTTAAAAATTAATCAAGCTGATGTGGATATTTGTAGTTTATGCAGGACTCCTGAGACATTCTTATACATTTTCTTTGACTGTCTTTATGCTAAAGAGGTTTGGAATTTTTTTTGTAATAACATGTCAATATGGACTGAAAACGGAACTCTGAACTGGTATGAGATCCTATTTAATTTAGAAAATTACTTAATGAATACCAATTTTTTTAGGATTGTCTCACTATTGAAATCCTCTGGTTTTTATGGAAAATTAGGAATGAAGAGAAGTTTCAGGGGAGTGCCAGGAGGCTTACTGAGTCTACTAAGAGACTCACATTATTCTCTATTGTTTTGTAGGTCACGATGTCTATGGAATCCTCATTGGAAAATTTTATGAAGCTGGTAAAGGATGGGGGGTATCAGTGAACAAGGAGGAGCCCAAGCATGGGCTCATATGGCATCATAACCAGGCTGACTCAGAAACTTTTCTCAGTATGTTAAGTGTGTTCCAGAGAGTCTTCAATAAGGTGGTTGTTGGGAGTGATAAAGTTGAACCTAAGTCAAGCGGGATCTCTAATGTTGCATGGCTCTCAAGGGTTGTCTTTGATTTGCAACCAATTACACAAGAGGATGAACGTGTTGACTCTGATGGCAACATAAATTAGATGTGATACAAATTAGGAGATGTTGTAGTTATATTTTTTTTGAGGCGTTTGGGGTCCCTTCTTTCATTCTCATGACTACTCTTTGTTGCGAGCTAAAATTTTATTGCCTATGTAACAAGCTAGAGGTTTAGTGTTTGTGGGTTATTATGAGAACTAAATGTTCTCTCATTCTACTGTAATTTGCTGAACTATTATTAATACAAAAAAAAAAAAAAAATCATTTTAATATTCAATTTTTTTTATTTCATTTGTTTGTTTTTCAATTTCTTTTTACAATAAGGTTTTTCAATTTGTTTTTATAATAAGGTTATTTAATTAAAAATAGTTAAATAATCTAGTTTGTATATTTTTTATTTATTTATCCAAATTTAAGAGCTTATATTTTGAGACGAGAGAACATTGAGTTATACAAAGATTTTATTGTCAAGAGGATCTAGACCAATCTACAAAAAATAAGAAGCATTCAAGAAATTTAGAAGCATATGTGATGGATATTAATGCATCAGAATAAGTTGTTTGTCATTACCACCACCATACCACTTCCTAACAATATACTAGGGAATTTTTGGAAGATTGACAA
>VDFB02166994.1:0-27176 GCA_007258455.2 Sequoia sempervirens
GATCCTATGTGTTCTTCATGGTTGGGCGCCCCTTCCCGTGGTTTCATAATTTTTAGTCGAGAGCTGGTTTTTATAGATGTTGGATGCCCTCTTTGGGGGCCGTACAACTTGGTTGCTGGTGCATTGGGTTGCGTGCCATAGTTTTCATTGCTTGTTGGTGACGACTAGCTTCCTAGATTTGGACGCCTAGCTCTTGGGGATCATATGCAAGTGGTTTGAGGTGATTCAGATGAGTAATGGAGGAGTTATGAGTGTTTGATGGTGGCTGATTGGTGTTCGTGCTCGCTGTCCATTTATATCAGACTGCTGTTATAGTTATATCAGACCTGATATAACCTCATACTTTCATGATTTTTGTTGCCTAATCACTCTCATGTTGTAGGGATAGTTTATTGTTTCATTGGGCAATCATTTTGATATGTATTTCTCATGTTTTACAAGTACTTGACATCATATTGTAATGCTGATTTGATAGTACCAAACAGCTCTTTGTTTTCATGTTATTTGGTTACTTATCCCATTTCATAAGTGGTTGCTCCCATTGAAAAGTGGTTGAGGCTTTTGTTTATTGTACTTTACTGCCACTAAATTAAGTGGTCGAGTTTTCCTTATTTCATTTCTTGTAGCCCACTGAAAAGTGGCTGGCTTTGCCATCAAGTGCTTTACTTTCTCTATTGGTTGGCTTGCCGCCAATAGCTTTACTTGTTTATTTTCCAACATTGTTATTACTACTCACCCCACTAAAGAAGTGGTAGCTTAGCCAAGTTCTTAATTGTAAGCCAACCACTGTATGCTCTCACCTTGCCCACACTGGTATCTTGGTGATCAGAAAGTGGAAGGTGTTCTTTCAGTTAGCTTTATCACTTTCAGTATTTGCATAGTTTCCCTTACAATGTATGCTCTCACCTTGCCCACTCCAAGATCTAGGTGATCAAAAAGTGAAGGGTTGCTTTCCAGTATATCCAGCATTGCATTTTGGGCTAACGCTAATGGGTGCAAGTTGTGAAGTTTTTGGAAAAAATAAGGGTGGGATTTTATGAAAAACCACACTGAGAATCTCTCACAAGCAAGAATATAATAAGTGAATTTTACAATGAGATGTAGGCACCAACCTGCCAGAGACACCAATCCCCAAAAGATTCAATAGGCACCAACCTATAGGAGACACCAATCCTCAAAAAGATTTAGTACACACCATCCTATAGGAGACACCAATCCCCACCGTAATGAACACCAATCCCTGCCAGAACAATATAATAGGTAGAACACCAATCCTACAAGAACAAAAATAATGGCAGATTTGAAATATAACTCTGACATGCACCAACAGACACACTAATACTGGCACTTACTCTTTTCTTCACGCTTCTGCTGCAACACAACTGTGCATCCCACTACAGTACTTTCATTGTAATCATTGTACCTCACTCACATACATACAATGCATCTGAACATTTGAAATATATATACATGACATTACATTAACACTTTCTATGTCGGCCAGGGATCCGCACCAACCTAGACAACATAGGGTGGACCTTGAGACAACTAATAATACTTGTACTACAATCTTCTTCATTTTGACAACCTTCATATCTGACAACCCTCACACCCTTTGATAACCACTGTCAATATCAATGACCTACTAACATCAGTTTGACATCAATGACATCCTATGTTCAACAATCTCCCCCTTTGTCATTGATGGCAAACAGCAAAATGCTTGGACCACCAAAACACTCCTGATGAATAAGTTTGAATGATTCATGTGTTGTAGCATTTACTCCCCTTGTGAAAGATATGACATTAAAAGATAGAAAGATAGTTATTCTTTCTAAGCAATTCAGCATTCACTCTCTCCTTAATTTAGTATTTCCTCAATGCAAGATAGTCATTCTTTCTCAACAATTCAACATTTTGAGCACTCTCTCCCCCTTTGACATCAATGGCAAAGGATCAACATCCTAAGCCGGTACTGCAACATCTAAAAAGTTGTTTCCCGGATAGACTCCCCCTGAGTCCATGCATCACAATTTTCGAAAATACTCTGCAAGAGCACCAACCCTTCTTGTGGCAGGGAGACCAAGCTCCCCCTCACAATGTACTTTCCTCTTGAATCAAGAGGAGGGAGTAACAACTCCCAACTTCTGTCGAAGAAACTCAAATGTCTCCTTAGGAAGTGGCTTCGTGAATATATCTACAACTTGCTCCTTTGTATCAACATATTCCAATCTAACTTCTTTCTCAGCAACCTTCTCTCTCAAGAAATGATACTTGATTGCAATGTGTTTTTCCGTGCATCACCGGATTCTTTGAAATGTTTATTGCACTTGTGTTATCACAAAGAATAGTGATAGGATCTTCAAACTCAACCTTCAATTCCTTCAAGTTCTACTTCATCCAAAGCCCCTGAGTGTAGCAATGTATTTTACTTCTGTCATGGATAAATAAACTGATTTCTGTTTCTTACTCAACCAGGACACCAAACTGATGACCTGCGAGACCCAAACCCTAGGTTGACTTTCTAAAAATAGAAAAAGCAAAAAGCAAAATTTCTAAAAATAGTAAGTCCCGTATTGGTCCAAAAATGCCAAAAATGAAAAAAGCAAAATCCCTAAAAAATGGGAAGTGTCAGAATTGACTCAAAGCACAGGCGATCCTCGTCTTCCAGACCTTCTGAGCACTTCCATCACATCTAAGCATTGTTTTGGGCTTGAATTCTCCACTTGACTCGGATGACTTTCAAAAACTCTACCCCAAACTCTCAAAGCAATGACTTCATGAAATTGTTATGCGAAGGCAAAACCCTAGAAAAGCGAGCTACCAAGACTTGTTTTATTGACACCTTGAAGCCAACAATGAAGAAATCTCCTTGAGTGCACACTTCCCTTGTGAAGACTTCATCCTTGAATCCACTTATGCTTTCATTATCAAAAGGCCTTAGATGATTACTACTCACAAAACATGGCACACCCTCATAGAAATTATCTATCACCTTATGATTAACCAAATCATGTGAAGATAATGGACTGTTGTTCTCAACAATACTTTCTTCATCCCTTTCATTGGTGTCTTCATAGAATTTAAGCTCAACTTTTTCAACTTGTGGATGCCCATCATTAGTTGCCGACCCACAAAGTGTATCATGCTGAATACCACGTTCATTATCCATCAAATCATCTATCTCATAGCTGCAAACTATCCCTTCTTGTGGCAAAGTCTCTCCCCAATTCAAGAGTTCACACTCTTGATGTACTTTCCAATCACCATCAACATATGGGATGACCTTGGTATTATGCAATGTTTCATCATTATGGAGTTCATTTATTCCTTCAACTATTTGCTTGATCTCCATAATCCTTGTATTAGCTTCTTGTTTCTTAAGTGTGGCTGCAATCGGTGATTGATTTCTGCTTTGCACAATGAATGAGTTAAGGTAAGATCAAGGCAAAGCCTATCCATCTCTTCCTCCTTCTCTTGGTAGGCATCATAGGTCTCCTCTGCAAACTTAATAGCATGATCCCTATCTGAGAGAAAGTGCAAATAATCTGACTTTATGGATTCCAATGCCTCTTTGAAAGATTGCATCTTGGAAAGAGAGTCTCCATCTTTAACTCCATTTAGTTTCTCTTCAAATTGAAACTTCCAACAAAGTTCTTCAATGAAATGGTATGTGCTATCAAATCTTGATAACACTTTAACAATCTTCTCTTCTGAAACCAATAAGTTATCCTTCAAATTTTGCAGCTCTTTAGGCCCTTGATCATAATCAGCAAAGAGGCTTTGCTCTTCAAACATCAACTTTTCCGATTTGCTTTCATTGGCAAGATTTTCAAAATCAGCTTCTTTACTAACCTCTTCTTTGCATAACTCCTGAATAGAAGGCCTGTCAGCAACTTCTTCAAGCAAATTAGTATTTCCATCTTTACCTTTCAAGTTCTCATACTCTTCTTGTGTGTCAATCTGAAAGGCACCCAAACCATTTTCTAACTTTAAAACATTCTTCTCTTCAACATAAGAATTCACGTTCTCATTAGCCTTTGTTGCATCAACCTGCCAAAGATACTAATCCCCAAAAGATTCAATAGGCACCAACCTACAAGAGACACCAATCCCCAAAAAGATTCAGTAGGCACCAGTGTTCCACAAGGTTTCGGGGACGGGGACGAGGGGACGACAAGGGACGCATTTCGCGGATGCTAGAACGGGTGGGGGTCTAAGTTTGGGGACGGTGGCAGGGAGCGGCAGGATGCTAAAATACATATAGCACTTGAAAAAATACTTATAAAAAGATGTATAAGTATGAGAATTATACATCTTGGAGACAACTAGGAGTCCCTTAGACGTCTTAAGGACACCCCAACATCCTCGAAGTCATAGTGGCGTCTTGGAGACAACAACACTGGTGGTGGGATGGTGGCGTTGGTGGTGGGCTAGTGGGGGGACGTCCCCCCCAAGTCCCCAAGTCTCTGAGATGTCCCCGTCTAGGAAACGTGGAATATTTTGGGGGGGACATGTCCCTATGGAACATTGGTAGGCACCAACCTACAGTACCAATCCCTGCCAAAACAATATAATAGGTACAACACCAATCTTACTGAAACAGAAATAATGGCGGATTTGAAATATAACTCTGACATGCACTAGCAAACACACTGATACTAGCATTTACTCTTTTCTTCACGCTTTTGTTGTGACACAACTGTACATCCCACTACAGTACTTTCACTGTAATCATTGAACCTCACTCACATACATACAATGTATCTGAACATTTGAAATATATATACATGACATTACATTAACACTCTTTTATGTCAACCAGGTATCTGCACCAACCTAGACAAAATAGGGTGGACCTTGCGACCACTGATAATACTTGTACTCCTACAATCTTCTTCATTTTGACAACCTTCACATCTGACATGAAATATGTGCTTTAATTTTTTCTTGGATTTTCACAACACAAACCAGCACTACACCAATTGATTAGCGTTAGTTTCCAAAAGATAAACAAGCTAAATGAACTCAATGCCAAGAATTTTCAACAAGATCCTTTAGAAGGCGAGGTGATAGCATATGGCGGAGGAAACTAAGCAACACCTAAAAATGGAATTACAACTGAATGCAAGTAGTCGGTGATCCAACCATAGGAGATTCCACGCTACCACTTAAACAATGGGGGGGGAACATTACAATTCAAAACAATTCATCCCCTTAGCAAGCATCCACTCTTTAGTGGGGATTCACCACTTGAACAGTGGGTGAGAGATGTACATACAACATTAATTTCCTCCACACTGGCGGTAAACCATCTAGGGGTTAAAGTGTTTGCATTAGAATTCACAAGTAAATGCAGTAATAACAATGACTGGATTAGTACTACTAATTCACAGCCTTACAATGAAACAAATCTGCAATTTACAAGTGTTACAATGATAAAACCAATGCAAATAATTGAAGGATGATTCTTCCAACTTTTGAACCTCTCAAATACTGAATTACAAGCCAAATTCTAAACTTATGGAAATCTGATAACAATAACCAGCAAACTGAAAATGTCTAACCAACAAACTGTAAACCACTAAAATGCTCACAACACTTTCAAAATACCTCCAAATGCTCTGAAATGAATTGCAAATGCATATGAGGAGGAAGGTGCCCAACTCCTAACCAAGAAACTACATCAAAAGTTCAACAATTAATTGTGCACGAATCCCAAAACACCTCTAGCATGGTATGGCCTCCCAAGAGGGGCGAACTTCAATAAAAAATTGGAGACTTTGAATTAAAATCTGCAAATGCATAAGTAGGGTCGCCTCTAGCATAGGAATCAATAGAACCAATACCCATAAGCTAAATAAATTCACACCAAAAGCTGTAAATGAAAACTTGATTCAGCCTGTCATAAACCAGCAAACACAAAACTGATAAAAATCACCAATTCCTTCACTTTGATGCTCAATATGCACTTTTGAATGAAGCACACTCCCAATAGACCATCTAGGGAACTATAGTTTCAGGCCCGAAGAATGGAGTAAATTTGCTAAGCTTTCCCTTAGCCGAATTTTGGATTTCAAACCAGCAGCATAACTTTACAATATTTTCCAAAGATGAGAATGAATGAGCAAGGCCTCAATAAATAAGCTTCAAATGGAAAATGAAACACTTTGAATTCCAAGAAGTCGAATCACTTCAACTTCCAAAGGGACGCCACTTCAACCATTCACTTTATTTTGAAATAATAAAATATTATTCATCTTCCCTTTTTGGCGTCCATTTCAAAATGCAACAATAAAGCATTTATTAAATCATTAAATGCTCAACTTGACCCCTTAATGTCCCCTCTTTAAAACAACTTGAAGTGAAGTTATCAAGCCTAGGCGTGGGGTACAAATTAAAAACATGAAATTGACTAAGTATAAAACTCAGTCTAAGGAGCTAACCAAAACCAACACCAATACTAAAACTGATGGATTGCCAAAAATAGCATGATTACCTGAGCTGAACTGTTGATGATGCCACTGCCAAATTAGACTTACTAAAAATAGCCAATGCCAAAAATAGTAAGTTCACCTCAAAACCAATAGAAAGCTAAACTGAGTTGGAAGCAAGACTTACTAAAAGTGGAAACCCTAAATTTGCACATCTGAATAGCCTACGGATTTCCGAAAATAGGCTAAATCCAAATGAAGAGCATAGGGAAAAATTGGGGACATTACATGATAGCCCTGACACCCTTTGCTAACCATTGTCAATATCAATGACTTGTCGATATCAGTTTGACATCGATGAAAACCTATGCTCAACATAAAGCTACTACTTTGATACGCATGAGGAGACAAAACCTATCCATCATCCTAGTTTCTATATCAGAAAACGATCTCAAATAACATAGCTCAAAAAACAAAACCTTGAAATTGTGGTTGGGTTCATACTAGCAATGCCACCCCCCACCACTTAGACCTCAAGCAAATCTATCAAATAGGAATCATCAATCACCCAATACGTAAGTCTCCTGGCCTTGATTGATTGGTTAACCTCATCTGACAAGAAGACAAGTCCTATAACATAGGCTAGGGAAGATTTGGGCATTAGCACACATCATGGCGATGTTAACATGCTAGAGATTGTAACAAAGATTGTAACAAAGAATATCAAAGAAAGAGTCCTTAAGGAGGGTGAAGATAAAGCAGCCTTGAAGGTTGAAATGAAACAATTCGGAGGATTCATAACTTGTCTTTTCCAACTTGTTTCCAATCATATAGGCTTCATCCTCAGATTCTAGAGTCCACCAATGAGTAGAGACATCTAGATTAACTAGTTGCACATGAAAAGAACATGGAACATTAGTCTGATTATATTTGCTCGCAGGAAACTATAATGTTGAGACATTTGCTTCCTTAATATCAAAAGCAAAAAGAGTTAGCCATAAGATCACAAAGATGGAGAATAGTATGCTAGAAAGACTTCCATCTTACAAGAAAATTTTAGAGAAGCTCAAAATTAACACCCTAAAATTGAATAAGTTGAAAGAAAAGCAATTGTTCACATGGAATGGACAATACAGTTTTATATCCCCACGAACAGGTTCATGATCCTTCTGAAAGAAAAGCTTCAGATTCTTAAAGAGTACATGGATAAGAACAAAGTCAGTAAACCAGTTAAAGAGGAGGAAATGGGCATTAGGAGAAACTCAAAGAAAGTGAACAGATACAAACATATTGTGAAAGATTTCGCCCCCATGATGAAGCTGATACAGTTGTTGGCACATTCGAAATGGATTATTACGAAAATGACAGCACTAAAAGGTGTTGTTGCGAGTAGACTATGTTTTTGCTGTTGGTTTTGGATCCTCTGTCCTATAAACACTTAAGATTTATTGTAAATAATACCGGTTAAGACTCCTGTCCGATGTCTTTTTTTTTATTTTGGTGGGCTGCTCTTAATGACTCTTAATTATGGTCCAGTTTGGATCAGATAGACTTTGTGCTTTGCAACATATATTGTACCTGTCCTCTTGGTTATTTTTGGTAATCAATCTCTAATATAAAAAAATACAGTTTTATGATGAGGATGTTGAATAAAGCTTCTGCTACTTCAAGTGAACAAAAGAACAAATTGAAGTAATTAGAAAGGTTTGTTTCTGAGTTCATGAATATTATTCAACGTAAGTATGTTGATGAAGAGTGCAATACATTTGATTTTGGAGGTTGGATTTGCACTTATACTAGTTGAATCCCGAGTTTATCAATTTCTTTAGAATAACCAAAAAACTACTTCAACACCATGGTCTTCCAATGGGGTTATGAGTAGCTATTTTAAGATCTCTTATTTCAAGAGATAAAGGGTTTCTTATCTTATCATTAGATCTATTATTGGTTTGTAATAATCATTGTCAAGAATTAACTAAAGATTGCCTAAGTTAGGATTTAGTATTTGTGGACTATATTATGTTCTTAGTTTTGAAGATGTAGTTAGCGTTTATTTTACTTCTCATGCAATATTGTGTAATCCTTATCATGTCATTTGCACTTAATTTTTCAACAATAATGTTCATGCCTACTTCTTGTTGATATTGTTGTTCACTGGGTTCATGCTTTCTGAGTTTAATCATTTTGTGAGTTAAGTAAAATCTAGTAATTAATGCAAGCTTTGTATTGCAGATTACATTCTAGGAAGTATACTAGCTTTGTATTTGGTTCTTCGTACTTAATTCATAATCCTTCGTATTTGTGTTCATTTCAATCTAATTGAATTTTATCTTTGATTTTTAATCTTTGTGCTTGCAGCTTAACTAATAATTGCAAGCATTCATTAGTTGTGTTAGAATTCTTTTCTACAATAGATAGATTTAAAACATAAAATCTTGTCTACTTCAAAAGTGTTGAACTGCCTTGTGCCCTAGCTTGAGAAAAAAAAGATATGTTTTCTTTTAAGTTTGCTTGTATTGCATGCTTAAGATCTCATAGCTTCTAGGTTTACAAATTGCAGTGTTAGGAAGTATATCATTTCCTTCACTCTTCTAAAAAGGGTGCTTCCCCTCATGATTTGAGAAAGATTTTTACTATACATGTTTCATTTTGTGTTACACTAAAAGGTGTGAATTAAAAGAATGAAGTATACAAGTTCTTAGTCTTGTTGCGAAAGTGGCTAGACCTATTTGTAAGATTCCTATGCTATTTTCATGGTAACTAGCTAGTTGCCAGTCTGTCCTTCCACCTTTGTGGTGGACAGGTGATGAATTTGTTCTCTTTTCCTTTTAATATAATGCATTTTGAACTTTTGCAAACAAAAAGAAACTCTAATAGCTGGCAATAGTGCCTCACCATAAGTTATGATGATAAACATTAACAAATTCCTACTTACTCACTCTTAGCAACCGTTACTGCTATTGCCACTAATAGAATATGATGAGAGACTTTCCCTGAGTATATTTTGTTTAGCAAGTTTGGAAATAACGTTTCTCTATTATACTATTGGAATGTAATAAAGGCAACACATGATCTATGAAATGCAAAAGAACTGTTTCAGATTTCTCTTTGAAGTGGTTGTGGGGAAAGTTGTGTGGATGGTAGTTGTCAACTATCACAACCTCTCTCTTAAATTGCTCCTATACATTGCTTTCCAACAATATGATAGATAATCATTCTATGTAGAGTGAAGAGACTGTACTGGGGCAAAGAATGATCAACCATGTACATATGAGTCCAAAATCAATAACATAAACTACATACACACTGCAGTTCTACTTGTTTGCTTATGTAGATAATTGTGTTTTTGTATCTGGTATGCACTTCTGAATTGCAACTCAGGAAATGAGAAACCATTCATTTTGCTGTTCTGATCTATTTACATAAGCATAAAATACTTTCAATTGTGGTGTGTTGCAGCAAACCTTTGTTAGAGATTGTTACAACTCCAGTTTTGAGTGATAACAAGTCCAAGGTAATTACCCTATACCCTATCTTGTTGTTTATTCTTTTAACATGCTTAGCAGAATCAATGAAGGTGACAAGACACCAAAGCAGAAATAACCTATCATGCATACTCATGAGAATTGTCCTCCAAATATAATTAGTGGTAGCCAAACAAAAATAATAAGCTGAATATCAACTCTATGCATGTTATCAGAAAACAATTTCACCTATTATGAATTATTCCACCCATAACTGCACCCAATGGAAAATACAGACCACAAGTTAAGCTTGTACACACTTCACACTGGCAATAACATATGAAATATGAGTTGAAGTAATTGTGCATTACTGATAGCATTTGTTAATTAGAATGCTGTGTGTGGATATTGTTGATGTTATAGCAGCTTCGGGCTCATCCTTCCAGCCACGAGTCAAGATATAAAATTGAATATAGCCTATTGGCTATTTATTTTATTGAGATAATTAAGTGAAGAGGCGCTTCACTTGGCAACATTATAATTTCTATTGGGCCGACCTTCCTTGTAATTCGCATCTATTATTTGTAATTATATTCTTTGTATTATGGCTGACCTTGTACATGAAGAGGTGTGATGATCCTTTCCAGATTCTAATGCCAATTGTAGATGTTTGCTGTTTGCATGGACCTTCGACTAATAACAGAATATGCTAATATGGGGGTTCTAATATATCCAAGGAATGTATTTCGGACCAGTACATCAGAGTTATAGTTTCTAATATGAAATTCAGTAATTTCAAGCAGTAGTTTCAGAAAATAACACTAATTGCCGATAGACTTTCCCAGATTAAGAAACAGATAATAGGAACCGATCTTCATCATTGACTAAACACGTCTCATATGTTACAATATTAAAACTAAACAATGCAGCCACATACGCTTTCACATACTCTGGATGTGATCACCAATCCACACATATGCGTCTACAGGACACAACTTCAAAGTCAGAATATTAAACTCACCCGTGTAAAGCTAATGCCGTGAAATGCCCGATATCGGGACTTAAGAAATGATGGAAATATAATCCTCCGTTGCCCGTGGTAAAGACGTCCCAATAGCCGCTGTTGATAGATTTCCGGAAAGATACTCCGATGGTATGAATCCCAACAAAATGGTATTCACGAGATGCCTGCTCAAGGAATGGAAACGGCAATGTGGCCCAATGTTACAGGGGTCCGATAGCTATACTGAATCCTTCAACAATGATAGACGCATCCATCTTCAACTATGATTGCTCTGGCGCTACCAGTGAAGTATCGGCCTTGAGTGCAACCACACCACTGAATATATCGAACACAGAGAACTCGACCAACCTTGGCTCCAAATTAATTAACCAGTGCGCAATAATGAAATGATGAGAAAATATTAAAAAGACCATGTTCAGGGCTCTGTCTGACCATGTTCTTCTTCATTCTCTGAGAGGCTACGTTCTCAGATGGTCAGTTGCAATAACCAACACTTTCATTCTTAATTCATCCATGATAACCAGAGAAAAGCCTCGATCTCCATATAAGCTTTGCCACCTTCCGTTGAAATAACGGATTTATTTAAAACAAGACTTTATATAAATGAAGCAAATATTTATTAATAACCTTTTATAGAGTCCCTAAACATTAATTAATTAAATATTCCAAAAGTCATATATATGTAAATAAATAAATAAGACTAATTGGATATTTAATTAATTAATTCTCAATTCGCATTTAGTGCTTCAAAAGGGACGGGGACATCACAAGAGGTGCGACCTCTCTCACATTTGTATATATACAAGGTCATTTCCATCTATTCCATTATCAAGCAAGTTCAATTCATTCCTTCATTCAAGTGTGAATTTCATCATAGTGCAGATTGCGAATTTCTTCAAGTGCAGATTTTGATATCAAGGAAGAGCAGATTATTATCTGTATTTGCATCTAGAGTTGGTGCTGAATATTGGCCTTGTGATTGGCCTCATTGTAAAGAGAATTGTTGCCATTATTTATATATATAAGAGAGATCTTTGTTGCTGGGTTTTTCTCCCTCAAGTAGAGGGTTTTCCCAGGGTATATATTGTGTTATTGTGTCTGATTTTTGAAGTAAATTCTGAGTTTTATATCTGATCATAAAAACTAACATGGTATCAGAGCCAGGTTTAAGAAGATCGTGATCAGATTTGTTCAAGCAGCGTTATCCTCCATCCTTATTCTCATCCTAATTGTATCGATCTTTTGTCAAGATGGTGAACGAGCTGAAGGTTGAATATAGACTTGAGGGCACTTCAAACTTCACATCTTGGAAGTTTAGAGTCATGCTCGCTTTGGAAGAAAATGAGTTAGCTGAGTTCGTGGAGGGCGAAGTTCCCGAACCTACCGATGAGAATGAGAAGCCACAACGGAAGAGAAATGGCACTAAGGAGAAAAAGATGTTGGTTGATTCCATGAAAGATCACATTGTGCCAATCATCTCCAAGTTGAAGACAGCAAGAGATATGTTCAAGACTTTAGAGGAGATGTATGAGATCAACAACACAAGTCGAGCTCTTGCATTAAAGCAACAGCTTCATCATATCAAGATGGCGAAAGGAGAATCTGTCATCTCATATTTCATGAAGATCACCGAGTTGAGAGATCAGCTCTCTACCATTGGGCATATTGTTGATAGAAAGGATTTGACTATGTTGGCTCTCAATGGTCTTCCTCCATCTTGGGAGTCATTCATTCAAGGAATCAGTGCGAGATCAAAACTTCCGAAGTTTGATCGATTGAGAGCGGATTGTATTCAAGAAGAATCAAGGTTGGCTGCGAGAGGCATTGATCAAAGCTCTACAAATGAAGACATACATATTCTTGCCACTCATTCCTCGAAGAAGAAAGCAAAAGAAGGAAAGAAAGGGTACTTCAAGAGGAATAGAGATAAAGGATTTGATGGTGCTCCTGCATCTAAGAAGAAGAAGGACATCTCCCGCATTCAATGTTTTAGATGTGACAAGTTTGGTCACTATGCTAAAGATTGTCCAACCAAACCTAAGCAACGGGCTGAATTTGCAAATGTGGGTGAGATCTCTCCGCAGAAGGATTCAAGTGAATTTCTATTCTACTCTGTTTTGTCAAGCAATGTGCCTACCAACATCAATACTTGGTTGATTGATAGTGGTGCCTCTCGCCACATCACCAGATTTAGAGAGCATCTATCTGATTTGGTGGAGAAAGATTCTAGTGTTCAAGTCATTATTGTTGATGATGCTAGCTACTCTGTGAAGGATGTTGGGACCTCCTCTCTTCACTTGGATTCAGGCATTTTCTTACAGTTGAGCGATGTTCTATTTGTTTCGGGTATCAAGCGGAACCTTGTCTCTATCTCAGCATTGGAGGACAAGGGGTATCAAGTTGCATTGTCCGAAGGCAAAGTTCTTGCATGGCCAAAGAACTCGAGTATCAAGTCTGCCCGGGTGATTGGAGTTTGACATGAGTGTCTCTACAGACTTTGCACTCGTCCACTTCAGGCTTTGTTGCATGATTCTTCAAGTTCGTGTGAACTTTGGCATAGAAGACTTGCTCACCTTCACTTTCGAGCACTACCAATCATGGAGAAGATGGTCACGGGCCTTCCTAAATTCAGCAAAGAGCATAAAGGTACATGTCGAGGATGCGCTTTAGGTAAGAATACTAAAGGTTCATTTCATAGTAGTGAAAGTAGATCTAAATGTATTCTAGATCTTATTCATTCTGATTTATGTGGTCCAATGTTTGTTACTTCTTTGAGTGGTTTCTTGTGTTATGTAATCTTTATTGATGACTACTGTAGAAAGACTTGGATTTATTTCTTCAAGACTAAAGAATCTAAGGAAGTACTTGAGAGATTCAAGGAATTTAAAGCTTAGGTAGAAAACTTGTCTAGGAAGAGGATCAAAGTTCTTAGATCTAACAATGGAGGAGAATACATCTCCGGAAGTTTTCGTAACTTTTGTGTTGAGGCAAGAATTAAGAGGGAGTTTTGTGTTCCCTACAATCCACAGCAAAACGATGTTGCAGAAAGGAAGAACAGATCTATTGTAGAAGCAGCTAGAGCCATGATTCATGATCAAGATCTGCAAACCTTCCTTTGGGCTGAAGCATCTAGGACAGTTGTGTATGTTCATAATAGAAGCCCTCACCAAATTTTGGAGAACATGACTCTCAAAGAAACTGGAACCGTCTAGCAAGAAGGGAATATTTGTGGGCTATAGTTAGTCTTCAAAAGCCTACAAAATCTACATTCCAAGTCAGAAATTGATTGAGATCAGCAAGGATGTTACATTTGAAGAAGATGTTGCATTCAAGAGATCCAAAGATAAGAGGACAAAGTTGGAACCGTCTAGCAAGAAGGGTATATTTGTGGGCTATAGTGAGTCTTCAAAAGCCTACAAAATCTACATTCTAGGTCAGAAATTGATTAAGATCAGCAGGGATGTTACATTTGAAGAAGATGTTGCATTCAAGAGATCCAAGGGCATCCACATGGAGATAGATAATGAAGATCAAGAGTCTCCTCAGGATATGGAAGTTGACCATACTCCTGAGATTTAGAGGGAGGCTACTGATCCTAAAGAAGATGATGATCCAGTTGAGCCTTTGGAACCTACTGATGGGCCTACAGACATTGTGATTGGTCGTAAGAGACCTCTTTGGGCCAGGCAAACAATGCAGGAGGCAGAAAGGTTTGCAGCCCCGAGAGGAACTTTCAAAGAAAGCAAGAGACCTCATAAGTTTTCAAGCTATGTTGCTTTGATGAGTCAAATCATTGAGTCAGAGTCTTCTAGTGTTGAGGAAGCTACTAGTCAACAAGTATGGAAAGATGCTATGGCTGAGGAGTATCAATCCATTCTCAAGAATGATGTTTGGGACATCGTACCTAGACCTGAAGGTAAATCTGTTGTATCTTCTAAGTGGCTCTTCAAGATCAAGCATGTGGCTGATGGGAGCATTGAGAAGTACAAGGCTAGGTTCATGGCTAGTGGATTCTCTCAGAAAGAGGGAGTAGATTATGAGGAAACCTTTGCTCCGGTTGCTCGTTATACATCCGTCAAGACCATCATTGCTATTGCAGCATCTAAAGGATGGAAGATACTCTAGATGGACGTGAAGACAACATTTCTGAATGGTGTGATCGAGGAAGAGGTATATATTGAGCAACTTGATGGCTTTGAGGTTCATGAGATGGAGTCTCATGTTTGCAGGCTGAAGAAGGCGTTATATGGCCTTAAGCAAGCTCCTCGTGCTCGGTACGAAAGAATTGATCAATACCTGACGAGCTTGGGTTTCTCCAAAAATGATGTTGATTCAAACCTTTACTTTAAGGTAATTGATGGCAAAGCATTAATCATGGTTCTATATGTTGATGATCTAATTCTTACTGGAGAAGATCACCTCATTATCAAATGCAAGAAGGAGCTAGCTTCTGAATTTGAAATAAGGATCTTGGTCTCATGCACTACTTTCTTGGCTTAGAAGTATGGTAGAAGCCGGATGAGTTCATTCTAAGTCAAGGGAAGTATACCATTGACATTCTGAAGAGATTTGGGATGATGGATTGCAAATCCATGTCCACACCTATAGAGACAAACTTTCAGAAGCTTAAGGAGGCTGTAGCTAGTTTAGATCTGGTGGATCCTACTATGTACAAGCAGTTGATTGGATTGTTGATGTATCTAGTCAATACTAGACCAGATACTTGCTATGCAGTGAGTGCACTTAGTCAGTTCATGTGTGAACCAAGGCAAATACATCTAGTTGCAGCAAAGCATATCCTGAGATACTTGTGTGGCACAATTGGATATGGCTTGAGGTATTCTTCTAATGTGGACTTGAAGCTGCATGGATATACTGATTCTGATTGGGCAAGGTGTGTCACTGATCGAAAGAGCACCTCCAGATGTTGTTTCAGTTTGGGGTTTGCAATGATCTCCCGATATAGCAGGAAGCAATCTTCAGTGGCATTGAGCACCACAGAGGCCGAGTATATTGCAGCTTGTGTGGCAGCTCGAGAAGCAGTGCGACTTTGGAAGCTCCTTGCAAGATTGTTTGGAGCCGACTATCATTCATTGTGATAATCAAAGTTGTGTGAAGCTTTTTGTCAATCCAGTGTTTCATGACAAAACTAAACATGTTGAGATCAAATACCACTATATCAGAGATATGGTATTGAGTAAAGCAATCCATTTGAAGTATATTAGCACAGATGAGCAGACGACAAACATTCTCACCAAGCCTCTTGCCAGAGTAAAGTTTGTGTACTTTCGAGACAAGCTTGGTATTGTGGAGAATGAAGCCCTAGCTGAAAAGGAATTTCAGTATCAGTGATCTTCTGATTTGCTTTAATGCATTTCTCTCTGTGAGAGAGATTTGAGGTGAAAGCCCTTGTCTCCACCCTCTAGGAGTAGCCATGGTGAATGTCATGTGTGACTCCATGAGAACATCATGTGAGAGAGTCCATGATGATTTTGTTGTACTTGTGTTTTTCACCCTTTGGGAGTATCTATGGTGAACGTCACGATGAGGTGATGGCATCACATTGAGTGATTCTGTGATGGGCACTTGTGCACTTTTACCATACATGGGAGTAGCCATGATGGTTGATATCACGATGAGGTGATATGTTCCTTTTCCACATATGAGAGTAGCCATGGTGGTTGACATCACGATGAGGTGATGTGTCTTGTACAGCTAGAAGTATTCCTCCCTAGCTGAGAGGGAGTGTTGATGTTATAGTAGCTTCGGGCTCATCCTTCCAGCCACGAGTCAAGATATAAAATTGCATATAGCCTATCGGCTATTTATTTTATTGAGATAATTAAGTGAAGAGGCACTTCACTTGTAAACATTATAATTTCTATTGGGCCGACCTTCCTTGAAATTCGCATCTATTATTTGTAATTATATTCTTTGTATTATGGCCGACCTTGTACATGAAGAGGTGTGACCTCTCTCACATTTGTATATATACAAGGTCATTTCCATCTATTCCATTATCAAGCAAGTTCAATTCATTCCTTCATTCAAGTGCGAATTTCATCATAGTGCAGATTGCAAATTTCTTCAAGTCAGATTTTGATATCAAGGAAGAGCAGATTATTATCTGTATTTGCATCTAGAGTTGGTGCTGAATATTGGCCTTGTGATTGGCCTCATTGTAAAGAGAATTGTTGCCATTATTTATATATATAAGAGAGATCTTTGTTGCTGGGTTTTCCCAGGGTATATGCTGTGTTATTGTGTCTGATTTTTGAAGTAAATTCTGAGTTTTATATCTGATCATAAAAACTAACAGATATATCTAACTATTGTCTTCTTTGATGAAAAACCTTTGATTTAAATTTGAGACCTACCCCTGATTCATTTTTTATGGTAGGTTAGGTTTGGACAGATAAGACTGTTGTAACAAATAATCTAAAAAACTCATGTAGTGTGCAAAACAATTCTTACTAGACAATCACGTTGCATGTACTACTTCACAAAATATTATAAATATTCACCGGAAGCATATTCTATATTTATCTATGTGATGAGTATTTAAATATCATGATATGCCATTTCTCATTCCAATTATATCAAAGTATTGGTTTAACTTGATTTCCACTCAGCAAAGCATTTGTTTCTTGTGAAGAGAAAGACCATATCTTTATCTCAATTGAGAATTTTCAACAAACAAAAATGCAATTTCAATTAGCACAACATTAAGGAATGATTCAAGAAAATTTTATCCTAGATAAAGATGATGCAATCCTACAGGCATCGATAGAGCCAGAATGCAGGACAAGATTTTTACTATGAAATTACATGCTCAAACAATACCTGCACTCAGATCTGACTCCTAGTAGTTCATAAATGCTTTTCTAAGTGCATATTACTAAAGTGATTGCTTTCCCAAAGGCCATCCAACAATTACTTTCAACCTGGCAACAATAATCTAGACAATTATTTGCAATTCTAGTAACAATCAGTGAAGGGACTTTTACCCAGGCTATTTAAGATCTACAATCAATGCTGTAGCGGGAAAGATATTTTTATTTGTAATTCCCTACAAGTTTCTACTTATTGCAACAACTATAAATGAAAGTAGAACAACTGACTCTAAAATTTAGAAAAAAGTGACAGCCACCCAGCATGAAAAATTGTGGAATTATGGACATTCCACATCCACATGATTATCGTTTAACTGATATTCTACTCTAACAAGTCCTTTTTTTTCTGCATAACAGATAAAATACAGAAAATGTCTATTTTTTGAATATCCAATTTACAGAACATTTCATACTATCAAAAAATCTCATGCATTTAAATTTTAGGTTGTGCACTTACCCAATGAACACATAAACTAAATGCCATGGTCTTTGCACGGGTTTGAGTGCTACTCAACTCTGGTATAATAAGACCAGTTATTGGCCCAGCACCAATGGCAAACATGAAGACATACCTACACCAAAAGCTCAAGAATATTTAGTAGTCGATAACAATTGCAATGTCTGAAGGTATTGTGCAAAGGTATTTCTGATTCTTTTACTTGAAAATTGTACTTCTAAAATAAGCACACATAAATTATTTATGGCATTTACTTCTCCAAAAGTCTACAAACATCATCACACTGACTAAAACAAGATACCAACAATCAACTAGGGACCACAGCAGAAGTGAAATATCACCAACATAAACAATAAAGATGAATAAGCTCGGAGACATGGCAAAATCATTCTGCCCTCAATTTCCAATCTTCACTCAAACAGTTCTTCACAAATTACGACTTCTTGACTCTTTGAATTGCTATTGGAAAATTATAACAACCACTGAGGATTATTTGCTTTAAACTTCCAACAAGTTCCTGAAATTTTCAAGAGAATCTTTTGCAACTTTCAGAGAGCACTGTAACTCAAATTTCAACCTAGAAGAGACACTAATTACAATATCAATGAGAATAAGATTATGGTCATCTATTTAATTCACTAACAAGCATAAATCTACGTCAAGATTTCTGCATAAAACCATTGTCTTCTTGTTAATTAAATTGCAATACCATATATACTTTCTCATTATTGGTGTAGAATATGACGAGGTTAGCAATTTTACTAAATACAGAGCCCAAAACATTGCTCTAATAAATGTATCAGATGTTAACATTTTTCAAGCACATTTATAAAAGTAGTCTATGTGTCAAGTACAACCAAAATGTCCATGAAATGTTATAATTCCATGCTTTTTTCAAAATTTGTTAATAACCACACAATTAAGTTGCAGATTTCTTATTTCATATATCAATCTAGATATATGCAGCAGAGAGAGAGATAGAGAGAGAGAGAGAGATTGCAAAAAACAGAATATATATGTACCACTTACATGAGAGTTCCAAAAATCGAAAGAAAATGACTTGTCTGTTCATTGACTGGTACACCGAACGGAATAATTAGCAGGAACATGGAACTTGCCTGCACCAAAAATATAGAACAATATTTTTTAATATTTAGAACCACTCTTTTTTTATGGTTGGATGTCAATATGCCATATATACATCTCCTGATAGAAAGGTAATTCTTCAAAGTATGCACAACAGAGACTTGACATTCAAATTGTTATAATAGGACATATAGAATACCAGTCAACTGACAAGCAACTTAAGTATTTACTGTATGAATAATGTCTTAGTTTCCCTATTGTGCCATACAACTAGAACAAACAAAAACATGACTGGTGCTACACCATTGACAACCCCAAACATTTTCAATTACAATTCATATCATACTATACCATACAAAGTGAAGAACATCTCGAGGAGAAAATACAGTGTCATAGAAAATTTGATAGCATTCTATTGATTGCAGAGAGAAAATTGTGCAAGACATAGTCAGACACAGTTGGATACAAATTAGTTGTGTTGTTTCAGTCTTTTAGAGGTTAAAAATAGAAAAAAAAAAACGGGGGGGGAGGAGCAGAGGGGATCAGAGAGTAAAAGTAAATAACAGGTACAAGCAACTAGGATTAAGGCTACGAGTGAAATGTATTGATCATTTTTTAGAACAATGAGATATTGGTACCAAACAAGGTAATGAATGAAGTTGAGAGAGTGAAGCATTTTGACATAGCAGTCAGACTCAAAATTGGGAATCAGTGACAAAGTTTAGCTAGGCTCAAATCAAGCTCAGCATCAAGAGTTAGCATGACTTGCTCAATTCAAAAACAATAAAAAATTGTGAAATTCAACCACCCCCTAAAAAAAAGAGGAATTATTTAGGGCTCCACAAGAACTTAATTGTGGAGGCATCCAAATATAAAGAAATTCATGTTATCATATGTAGTAAATATCAAAATGCGATTCAATTACACTATCACACACAAAGAAAATGGATTATTTGTATTGAATGTTCAAATTACATAATATGTTGCATTAATTCCATAGATTATAACATTGATGGTACATAAAATGTAAAACAAAAAATAAAAGAAACTCAATATGTAGGAGTTGAGCCATTAGACGCAACAGTACTCAACCAACCCTTACACAACCTCGAATATGTTCTCAGAATAATTGTTGGTGCATAAGACTATTTTCCAATGCCTCTGCCTAATCCTATGCAATTGCCTCTACCTCTGCCTCAGCCTCTCTTGCATTCTACTCACTAAAGCCATCTTAAAAACACAATTAGCAAAAAAGATAAATTTAACTGAGTCCACTTTGCACCCCATAACACAATAATTGCCTACGAATTCCCCTTTTTTATTCCTTCCAATGAAGCCATTTTGTATTACTCCTATAATTCACCATTTTTGCTGATGAAACGTAAGGGTTTTCAAAGTTTTGGGGCAAAAAACTAAGGTTATAAAAGAGACAAAAAGTCAAAATAATAAATGAAAAAATCCTTCATATAACAAAAAGAATAGTTTTCAATAAGAGCCACCAATTAATTATATGGTGTATTAGTGAAAGAAGAGTTTTACTCTTACCCATAGGTGAAAATCAGAGAAAATATAGCAAAATGACAATCTGCATCTGTAAAATGCTACCCACAGTCGGCATTTGCTTTCAAAATCATTAAAAATTTAGTGACTTGTTCAGCCTAAAAAATTATTTACCCATGCATTACACCCCCACAGTGAAATGCCACAGAAAGTCCTTTTTATTTTTATGTTTTTGTTATGTTCCAACAGTGACAATCCTTCTACCTTAACTTGCAATCCTAGAGCAAGTTTCTACAAATCAATCCATTTGGGCTTATTAGGTCAATTGGGATCTAGACTTGCAAGATTTTTCGATTTTTGGTCTAGTAACACTCTTTGACGAATTTCAAAAACCAGCTAAGAGTGAGCTTTTGGAAGCTCTAACAAAATAAGCCATAAATCTTTGTTCCTAATACCTAAAGAAGGCAGTTAGTGAACATACCTGAATCGTGGGATGGTAGATTGTCCTTTCAATTTGATAGTTCAACCTTGAAGATGAACTGCTACCCTATTTTTTATTTTCAATCCTCAACTTTGCATAATCATTCATCTTGACAAACAAGAAGTTGGAGAGAGCAAGCTCTGAACTATTTTACTCTAAGATCATGAGAAATTACAATGTTATAATGACCTTTGTAGCAATAGAAAGAACATGCTTGGCATAAAATGCAAGTTTCAAGTAGAAAAGCTTGTTCTTTTTGGGCAGAAAGATCCAATTCACTCAAGCAGTTCCAATAGGGATAACCATGGATGGAGTCAACAATTTCCTTTACATTTGGTAGATGGTGTGAAAAACTGTGAGGGTAAATAATTGATGAGATAACCATGTTAAGAAGGTAGAAAGAAAAAATGAAACTATATTAATGTCCAAGAGTGACCAAAACAGGTCAAGGAGACTCAAAATTACAAGTTAAAATAACAAGCAGAGCTGCAGGAGTACTAAAAGAACAATTTTGTCTCCCCAAGACGACCCCACCTTAGAAATACATTGTTGGAGGTAACATTTCAAGGGGAGCATTCTCATTAAAAATAAAACAGATTATTTTTTATTACCCACTCAGTTTAGATCCCTTTAGAACAATAATACAATAGACTTGATAGAGGCTTCCTGGCCTAATTTGTCACATTTCATTAACTTTGAGTTTATGATACACAACATAAAAATTATCAATGCAACCTGTTCTGCTTAAGAGATATTTTGTCAAAGCCTTTCAAGAAACAAATAAATAGGAAAAATATCTATTTAAAAGCTTAAATAATAGTTGCCAGATAACTATTGTATAAGGGTTTTGCATGACGATGCGATTTTGTACTCAATTTGTATTCAAATGAATCAACTTTAATAGAAAACACTTTTGTACTCATTTATGGACTCATTGGATGTATTTTGTCTTTGAATTTTGCCAAAATAAAAAGTGTTTTAAAGAAAATTAAGCAATTTTTTAAGTTGTCGAGTTTTTGCCGAGTCGCAAATTTTGGGTCTGCTGAGTTTTTGCCGAGTCCGAGTTTTTCAACTATGGGTTAAAGGATACCTACGGAACTATGTGGCAGGTCATCAGAAGGCTTGGGTCAAACGGTTGTATCTAGAAGAACATTGCTACAACACCACTCATCACATGAGTATAGGCATGACACCATTTAGGGCCTTGTACAGATATGATGCTACTCTTTTTGTCATAATTCCACCGAGTTTCAGGGACGGCAGGGGACAGGTTTCAGGGGCGCAGGGCCTAAGTTTGGGGGCGGCAAGGGGACGGCGGCAGAGCGGTGCGCTGAAATACATATAGTACTTGAAAAATTAGTTATAAAAAGATGTATAACTATAAAAGCCTAAGGAATAAGTAAATTTTAGAGTTTAAACACATTGCAATGATTTCATTGAACTAGTGAACATTGAAACAATGAAAATCAAAATGAAAATATACTTGTAACTTAATAGACATTGTGATTGGAACGAGAACTAGCTGTTTCATATTCATAATTTCAATTTCAAAATTTCATAGTCATGATTCATAATTACAATCAAGTATCAAGTTATCAACACAACAGTGTTCAAACTTCAAAAACAAAATGCCAAATACTAAATAGCTAATGGCCTGATGCCTCTAATGATCTAATCATCTCCAACTCCAAGCTCCATGCCAATCTCCTCATCACTAGAACCGTCGGACGGGGACCCCAAATGCTCAAGCTCATCTAAACCAATACCAACCAGCCTTGTCTGTGTAGCATTCTCATCTATCTGTGATGGCTCTTCTGGCTCTACATCCCATCTGGTTGTTGGACTTTCCTTGTATGTAGTTATGCTGCAATCAATGAGACGTAAGGCACTATGGACAGCCACAAGCTTCTTTGCCCTCCTAGAAGTGAGCCTGTTCCTCTTAACAGAGTGGATGAAGTTATAAGTGGACTAGTTCCTCTCAGAAGCAAAAGAACTAGAAACCTAGGACAGCAAACGAATGGCTAGAGTAGTAATCAAAGATCTAGGCCCATGCATAGTCCACCACAACTTGGGGTCCTCCTGTGACATAGTCTCCAAATCTACCTTGGCTGCCTCTAAATATCCCCAAAGAGTAGCAAATTTTATCCACTCAGTATGAAGCAAGTTGGCCTCTATAGGATCATACATTTTGTCAATGGCCTTCATGAACCCTTCCTTCACCTCAGCATCCTCTCTAGGTGTCACTCTGCCAGGACGTGGCACATACCACTTTGAGTTCAATGCGTAGGCAGCCATGTGTAAGGTAGTGTTGAGTTTCTCCCATCTATGTTGAATGACTGGATAAATATGCTCGGTGTAGAATTGCATTGTGGGGTCCTTCTCTCACACTTTAGCCTTCATTTGCTCAAGCATGGAATCAATGCATTCATATACCTCTCCAAGGGAAGGTGCACTAGAATCCCCAAATCTAATAACTTTGAAGACTGGCTCAATGATGGAAACAATATATTTGGCATCAGCCCAAAAGACATCATTCTTCACCACCTCCTTAACCCTCAATCCCTGTTGTGTCTTTGACTCAAGCCATCTGTTCCATTTTGTTGTCATTACCATTAGTTGCAAAGGCTCTTGCAACTCAAACATCCTCTCCAAGAGAATAAAGTACGATGCATACCGAGTCTCTACAGGCTTCAAGAATTCCTTCTTGGGGAAGGACCTAAAAAGTGCATGTGAATGATGATGGTTGCAGATAAACATCTACACATCTCTAGCATCACTAACAATAGATTTGATCCAGCTGGTTTTACCCATGTCTTTAAGTGCATTATTCATAGCATGCACACAACAAGGAGTCTAGAAAATATGTCTATAGGCTGCCTCAATCAACCTCCCTACAGCTCTGCACACATGAGCTGCATTTGTCACTACCTGCACCACATTTTCTGGCCCAACCTCCTCTATAGCATCCTTGAGGATCTAAAACTGATAATGGGCATCCTTGCTATGCCCTGAACAATCAATAGCCCTAAGGAAATAAGGGCCCGCTACAGATGTGACGATGATATTGATGAGTGGACGATGCCTAATGTCCGTCCACCCATCCATGACTATGCTACATCCACTTGTGACCTAGATTCTCTTCATCTTCTCCATCAAAATATTAATCTTTGAATAGTTTTGATCCAAGATTGTTGTCCTCAATTTATTCTCCCCTGGTGGCACATATGATTGTCCTGCCCTTATTATCTTTAACACAGCTTCCTTATAATAAGGAGAGCGAGCCATGTGGAATGGAATGCCATTGGCAAAGAAGAATTTTCCAATGGCATCATCTGCCTCATCCTTTGCCTGCACATTGAATAAATCTACTAAAGGTTGTGAAGATGCCATCTTACGTTTCCCCCTAGGCTCTGTTGCACTTGAACTGAACGGATTTGGTGGCCTTTAACTCTGCAAAGTAGAAGTAGACACTGCTGAAATCTGACCACCCATACTCTTATGTGGCAATGTAGCAGATGTAGGCACTTCATCCTCATTACAAACCCATAATTTTAAAATTTCAGCCCTGTACTTCAAGTTACCTGCCACAACTTTGCATACATCTACACCCTTGCCTCGAATAAGAAGAAAGTGTGCATTAGTTCTTGCAATGCTGCCAAACTATGTAAGCTCACTCATGTGACACTTCCATAATCTAGTGCCCCTAGTTGTCCCAGGCTTTGCTGCTACCTTGGATGCAAATTGTTTTAAAGGCTTTTTTGGATCAAAGGGGCCCTTGGCCCATTCTTGAAGGAGTTCTGAAGGGCACCTATTATCTTTACTACCAATGGAACTTGTGGTAGTTTGAGTATTTGAGGCTGAGCCATGTTGTACTTGTGGTTGAACTTCACCCTCGGCCTCCCCTCCTATTTGAAAATCAGGATCATCCGATGAATCATTTGCACTTTGAATTTTTGGTTCATCATCACTTCTGTTGTGTGAACTCATTATGATGATGATGCTGCAAAAACAATGTTAAAAAATAAAATAATCAGACCTACAAGGTAAAAAAAAAAATCAGACCTATAAACTAAAACTTAGAAACTTGAAAGTTGAAAGAAATGTGGTCTCATGGATTGCAATATTGCAAGATATGCAAAATGTGAAAGCACAGGCAAGGCATGTGAACTATTTGACTGAATGCATCAAGGGTGGTCTGCAAAGCCAAAATGTGGAAGCATGTGTTGGTGTAACAACTAACACCTCTGAGTAGAAGTTGTTATGAACAGCCTGCACACTACGTAATGAGTGCTCTTCAAATTATGGAGGGGAAGCTCCCTCGTTATGCTTTGACAAATGTACTTGCAAAGGAAAATAAGCTAAAACTATGTCCTGTCTTTTTGTTTCAGCTGCTAGAGGCACAAGGCTTTCTTGAAAGAACTTATACGTTGCAGCTGAGTTTTCTCTGGTTTTGCAAATCAACTAACTACAACTTAAATCTATCCAATCTCCTCAGGAAAACAGAGCAAGAGGAAACAGAGCAAGGTTTGACTATCGGACGATAAGCATGTTTAGACTCTCTACTTGAAGGCAAGGTGGCACAACTATCATCTCAATCTAAACAAGCTTATTGGGCACTACAGATTTAAGATTTCACTAAGACGATCTTATGGAACCCTGTGTGGCATAACACTCGATCGAAACAGCAAAGCCTTCACAAAACAGCCTTTATCTTTATAATCTCACGAAACCCTATGTGGCATAACCTTCGATTATATTGATAAAGATTCACAAAACAGATTTATCGCTGCAACTTCTCGAAACCCTATGTGGCATAACGATCGATCACAATGGTAAATTAACACAAAATAGCCTTATCACCTCAATCTCTTGGAACCCTATGTGGCATAACAATCGATTTCAATGATAAAGATATTCAAACAGATATATCTAAACTATGGAAAGAATTCAGCATTACAATCTTTCGAAACCCTATGTGGCATAACAATCAATTGCAATAGTGAAGACACATGAACAAATACCAAAAAGAGCAATATTGAGGGCAAGGTAGGCGCAGCATATATTTCTCTCTCAAGCAAAAGTTATTTACAAATGAGCAAAAGCTCTTATTTATATACATCAAGGTGTAGGGAACCCTAAAATCACCTTGTGTCATCTACAGTTCTTGCAATGCATGCAAGCAATGCGCCAAACCCTAATTAAGTAAACTATACAGTCAACTGGGAAACTACCCTTAGTTTGACTGAAACATCTAATCTAAAAATGGACAATTGTGCGAGCATGCACGTCCTTATTGAAAGCAAGTTAACTGGAAGACTAACATCAGTTAACGTAAAACCCTAAATAAAACTCCAAGTGTGAAGGGCGAATCTCAGAATAGATATGCATGTGATGACAACTTCGAGTTAACTGGAAAGGGTAACACCCAGTTCAACTCGTGTGTGTAATGTCTATCCTGAGAAGTGGGAACTGAAGTTTACTATGTGTGATCTCGAGCAATCAACCCCTCAATGAGATTGTTAACTGTATCACCATCTGGAGCGATGAGACTCTGACGAAGGATGCTATGTCGATGCAGCATGTCCTCACCAGCTGTGATCTGAGACTGAAGTTCCCTTTTGCTCCTCGTTGCTTCATCGAATAATGTTGACATGACTGTAAGCTGAGTAACCTTACAGCCAACTATCTCCCCACTGAAAATGGTATGAATGAGTGCCTGAAGCTCTAATTGAACCTCGGTAAGCTCCACGTAGGCACCACCCTCAATCTGATAACGGCACGGTAAGCGAGACACAAGAGTCCTCACGAACCGGAGTGCACTAGTGACGTGCTCTCTA
>VDFB02166995.1:0-36808 GCA_007258455.2 Sequoia sempervirens
GGAAATTGTAAAAGTCCTAAAAAAAGACAAAAACATCACACAAAGTCCTGAAAAAGATAAAAACATCACAAATTTTCCTAAAGAAAGACCAAAAACATCATAAAACGTCTTGAAGAAAGACCTAAAAATAAAAAACGTCCTAAAGAAACCAAAACAAACATCAAATTGTCTCGTAAACATAAAACCAGAGTAATTTCTTATCAATTTCGTCAAATCAGTTGGTCTTTGTCATTTGTCTAAACTGTGTTGTCTCTGTGCATTTGCTACGTGGGCAAGACTCATTTTCGAGTCCCCAAGACATTAGGTCAATCCTTTGAGGTTTGTCAAAATAAAATCATGATGCAATCTTTGGTCATCAAGACAAAGTCATTGGCCGTTTCAAACTATGAGGTCTCTAAGTGTAAGACGTAGGCAAGGCCATCTGTCAATGAGCCCCCGAGGCTGCACTAGGTCAATCCATTAGGGTTCATAACATTACACTGGCACACATGTCAAAAAGTCTTCAAGTCAAACAAGTCATCTCAAAATAAGCCAATTACTACAACCAAATTATGGTAACCATTTATTCAACATGACAATTAAACCAGCATGATAACATCGACATGTGGTCAACACAAGTCAAACTCAGTCAAAACAAGTCAAATAATCATAACCAATCAAACTGTCAACTCTTGGTTATCTTTCAGATGTGTCCTTCTGAAGAATAGCCACTGTCATTTATGCCTTAGGATGTGTTCTTCCTAGGAATCGTCACTGTCATCCGACATTTTTGAGGGATCCTCTTGACATTTAAGGATCACTCCTCTCAACATCGGTATCTTTCAAATGTGTCCTTTTGAAGAATAGCCTCTGTCATTTAAGCCTTAGGATGTGTCCTTCCTAGGCATCGTCACTGTCATCTGACATTTTTGAGGGATCCTCTTGACATTTAAGGATCACTCCTCTTGACATCGGTATCTTTCAGATGTGTCCTTCTGAAGAACAAACTCTATCATTTATTCCTTAGGATGTTTCCTTCCTAGGCATCGTCACTATCACTATCACTAGCATTTCGAGGGATCCCTTTTGAAATGTAGGGATCAATCCTCTTGGAAATCTTTGGCATATTTTCATCTTGGCATCGTCAAAACCTTGACACCCTGGCATCTCAACATCATCAAACCTAACATCTTGACATTAAAACACTTGGCATCCAGACACGCTTGGCAAACACTTGGCACTTGTCTTTGGCTTTTTCATCATGTTACTAGTTTTTCAGTGAGATCTCAACAATAGGATTTAGAGAAGTAGTGAAGTATCATGACGTTTGTCTTGTCTTTTGACACTCATGTTACTAGTTTCTTAGCGATGTCCTAACTATGGGATTTAGAAAAACAATGACGTACCATGATAATAGCTTTATTTTTTCCTTTTGGAAATAATGTTGCTAGTTTCTCAAGGATGTCTTGGAAACAGGATTTAGAGAAGCAACGATGTTTCATGACTTGTCTTTATTGTCTTTATTTGTCTTTTTATGCTTGTGGTTGGTTATGACAAAAAGGCTAGGGAAATTGCACTCTTAGTATGAGTCATGATCATCCTTGTTTGTGACTTCTTGTCTTACCTGATGGTATGACCTTGCACACCTTGATTTATGTCATATCATGGTGTTTGTTGGCCATTACAATAATCTGCCCAATGATGATTAAGAGCAATAATTATTAAAGTCCTATGGTAAAGTTTTGAAGGATTTGGTCTACAAACTAACATGCATCTCCTTTTGTCTTGTCATCTTCTCTCGTCCGTCTCTCGAGGATATCCTGTGACATACAAAAACATAAGTGTATACATAATCATATAGACATTGCATTAGGTCCATATATACATCATCCATAGCATTAAATCATATACATATTGCATTATACATAGTCATGAATTAACAAAAGCATAAACATGGCATCCATTCAAATAAATACATCATATCATCATCATCCATGGCACAATATCAACACAACATATAAATTAGCATTGCATTATCATGGAATCACATCATAAGTAACCCATCATAGGACATACAAGACAGGACATATAAATAAATAAATACCATCATCCATCATAAATACATATCATACATAAATCATCCATCATACATCATAGTGCATAAATCAAATAACATCACATAACACACATGTAGGCCACATCATATAGCATCATCTCAAAAAAATATAATGTCATAGGATAAAGTCAAGAGATATCCAAAAAAAATAGAGCACACAAGCTCAATAGTCAATACATAAAGTGTCATAACATAAAGACTAAAACATGAATGTAGTAAGCATGGCCCTATGAAATTCTCTCCTCATCCCCTTGTGGTGAAGAGTGTGGTGACTGAGGACCTATGCCCAGATTGAGGTATTAGGTGGACCTATAGCAACATCTGTCTGTGAAACCAATGGAACTGACACTGATGGCATCATCTCCATGGTGACATGCACCTGTGATGACACTATAGCCTAACTCTGTGAATCCAAAGGATCTATCACTGGAGGCAGACCAGGTATTGATCTATGGCCTAAACCTGATGACCCATGTGAATGCCCTAACTTGTGACTGGAGGAGTGTCTATGATGGGACCTATGACTCGAAGTATGCCATGAAGAAGTCAAGCCCCCTGCACTACTCTAGCTACCACTAGCACTGCCCGACCTGCTACCACTACCTATTTGTGTCCTGGTTAGAGTGGGATCTCTCATCTTGGCTAGCACGGCCTACTCATACAACTACCTGTATCACCCAAGATGTACACTAATCCAGCCAAACTCTTGAGCTAGATCTGTCAATGGTCCTGTACATAGTCGTATGAACTCTATACACCACTATGTTGCCTCCTGCTAGCGAATGACTGCCTGATCCCACTCTACCTGAGCCACCTCTAGCTCTGACTATAGTGCTCTGACCTATGTGGCACTCTCATCTAGTCTCCTCTGTAATTCTGCCACCCTCTAGTCTGTCACGGCGTCATGGGGCAATATCGAGCTAGATGATATCTCCTCCTCTCCCTCCACCATGCTTCGTCATAGTAGCCTCTCATCCTTGCTAATGGCCTCATCCTCATCATCCTCCTTGGTATCATCCTCTCCTCTGAATCCCTCCTCTCGTGGCATATCGGCATCCATCTCAACCTCTGTTCAAATCTCTTCCTCCCCAACCTCCTGATCTTGCTTGGCCTCCTCCTCGACCACATGCTCCTCCTCAGCCACATGTTGGTGACCTACATCCTCTAGCTCCTACCTAGGCCCCTCCTCCTCCTCTCTCTCCTCCTTTCCTGTCTCTAGGATGGCATCTAATGCCCCTCTCACTGCACGCTGCCTCACCCTCTTGCCCTGCCTCCTACCATCTCTCCTCTGTCTCCAACCATCCCCTCCATCATCCCTGTCATCCCTGTCATTTACACCCCTACCTTTGTCTCTACCTCCATCTCTACCTTAGCCTCTACCTATGTCACCATCTCTGCCTCTACCTTTTTCACCATCTCTTCCTTTGCCTCTATCGATATCTCTGCCCCCTCATCTAGCTCATGCCACATGGGGTATCACTGATCTCCTGTCAATCGGCACTGGCCTATCTAGATCTGTCAATGGCACTGGTTGACACGCCTGCCACCACAAGTCATAATTAGTAGTCATCCCCAGATCTACAATCCCACCCCTCTATCCCCACTGTTGCCCCACTAGACCATCAATTTATTTCTTGGAAAATGGTATAGGAATAGTCAAACCCCAAGCTCCCTCCCTCGAGGATCTGGCATACTTGGTTGTGCCTACCAGTACACCCTAGTACTTTCTAAACTGTCTTAGGACACATTGTGGCAGATACATCTCTAAGATGAGCTAACTCTGCACTTTCCTCCCAATCAGATAATGATATTGTCTATAGAAACTGAGGCGGTTGTCCTCGTCATCCCAATGCTCATAGTCTCTATAGGGCCTCAAAATGAATGTAATCATGGTATCAATACGATGGCACCACCAACCTATCTCTCTAACCCTCATCTGTTGTAGAGCACTGGCATAGTAGTACGCATATGGCATTCCCTTGGCTAGCTGTGGTCTCTAGATAGGAGGTTGGAATATCGCCACATGCTCCCAAGCCCATATCATCAGCAGTATCGTGCCACACCCAATGCTATGTGCCCTCCTATAGGCCACCTCTTGAAGTTGATGGTAAAGCATACCTAACAAATAGGGCCCCTAGACATACACTATCCTATCTCGCCTCATGCCCACTAGCACATCACCCCAACCAATGGGAAACCCATGTCTGCGGCAGTCAGGATTCAGTATCCTACCGATCAATGTCACTAGTAGTGCATCAAACTGGGCATAATGCTCCACCATAAACTCCTAGCAGATCTTGTATCTCTTGATGCCGATTCCTGCACCCTGATCATGATAGTAAGTCGTAAAGGTCTGATAACCATGTTGAGGTTCATAGACGATCCTCTCTCCTCGAATCGGCAAATGGAGAATACAATAGACATCCTCCAACGTCACGGTAGCCTCTCCTATCTGTAAATGGAATGAGCATGTCTTAGAGTGCCATCTCTCACACAATGCAGTCAATAGTCCCCTATTCACCCAAATAACGAGCATATAGGCAACATAATACAAACCGAGCTACATCAACCATCGTCACTCTTGCGGACTCAATTGATCTCAGAACCGGAAGGTCGATGGCCTGCTCTCTTGAGTCTAGATAGGCACCAACTGTCTCTACACATGATCAAATAATGTGTCAGCACCTTATGGACAATCATCATTATCATCATTGTAACTCAAAATCATTTAAAATTTGAAACTCATCAGAATTAGCTTTAGTCAAAGTCAAAGTCAAATGTGTCACGTTGACTTCACTTGCGTTATGTAAAAGTGTTTGCATCATTTTGTACTTCACTTGCATCTTGACATAGTGATTAAGTGTCCCGCCCCTCAATTGTGTCACTTCAAAGCATTTGTGTCACGCTCTATTACACATGTGTCATTGTATTTGAACGTGTCGCTCACACTAACGAATGCATCGCAAAATGACATGTGTAGCGTAATAGCTCTCGAATGTGGCACGATATTGTGAATGTGTTGCATTAGCAAATGCATCACACATTCTTGGCCTAACCTAATTACCCCTTACACTTACA
Organism: Sequoia sempervirens; assembly: GCA_007258455.2. Lineage (NCBI taxonomy): Eukaryota > Viridiplantae > Streptophyta > Pinopsida > Cupressales > Cupressaceae > Sequoia > Sequoia sempervirens. The sequence goes on from VDFB02166995.1 coordinate 5,174, forward strand.
TTGCAATACATCAAATGCGTCGAACACGAAGTCAAATGCGGCTTACACGCATGCATATGCATCGCAACGCATTCATTGTTGGCCCTAAAAACCTAAATTTTACATGCAAAATGATGAAATGAAAAGGTGGGTTAGAGGTACATACCACTGGCTCTGAGCCCTCTAGTCTTTTGAAGTTCTGCATGATCTCACCACGATGGTTGATCACTGGAATCACCATCCTCATAGAATCCTCTTTGCTCGTCGCTCTCAAATTTGCTAAGGTGAATAGTGAAAATGAATTGACTTTTACCCCTTTGTCAACCTATTTATAAAGTCAAAATAACATTTGTCAACTTTTTTATTACTGGAGGCCCTTTTCACCAACTTTGACCACCTTTTTGGCTGCTCTAAATTTGCTAGAATTTGAAACCGACTACGCCATTGTCTTTCTGCTAATTAAATTGACTTATCGGGACACTTTTCAAATTTTTCTGCCAACTGGCCAAAATTTGAAAATTTTCTCGAGGGGGAATCGATACTTTGTACCTTCGTTGGGGCATGACTTTAACTTGTTTCTTTGTCACAATGCGACATGCTACATTATGACAAAGAGGGGAAAAATGTAGACACATAAAAATGACCTAGGCCTGCAAGCTCTATTTTACCACTTTCATCCTAGCATAATTATGACATTTTAATTATGTCCTTGGTCCACATTCGACTATTAATTAAATAATTCATAATTATTTAATTAATTCATCTCTTTTATTCTTCATGATTATTAAATAAATAAATTATATTTATTTATTTAATACATCTTTAATCATCTAAATCTTCCCACAATTAAATAAATGTTTTAATTTATTTAATTAACTTTATTCATTTATGTCTTCTCGATAATTAAATAAATAAATTTTATTTATTTATTTAATGTCACTAATTATCATAATTAAATGAATTGATTAATTTATTTAATTATCAGTCATAATCCTCTAAATTAAATAATTATCTTTGTGTGTGTGAAAATTAAGTGCATAAACGAATTAGAACCAGTTCAAACACACCAATAGAACATTATAACAAAAACAGAAATATAAAAGGAATAGAGAAGTGCAAACTCAGTATCCTGTTTCCGTTGTCGTCCTATCGTCCTCTATCTTTAGTGTTTTTGTAGATTCCAGCCTTGTGTTCTCAGATTAGTGGCTAGGCTCAACAAACTGTCTTCCAAAAGAATGAGATTTTGCTATGATATGAATGCATGATTAAGCTATGATAATGATTTTAGCTAAGAAACTTGAAATAAACATGATGCTATGATAAATGAATACTAAATGAATTAAATGCATAAACTCTACTTAATTGCCTATTACCAATGTTTGGATTCACACAGGTATTTATAGGACTTTCTGAATGATTCTGATTGGCTGTCTCGATTGACGGTTGTGATAATTCCTAGGCAGATCAAATGGCTGAAGATAGATGAAATTGAAGGAGAAGATAGAAGAACCCTAGAAACAGATTTTTCTATTTTATTATGAAAGAGGAAAAAGAAGAGAAGATAAGAAAAAAAGAAAGATTAAAAGCTGATAAATAAATGAATTTAAAAATTCAATTATTTATTTGTGGAGGACATTCAGCTTTTCTTAATTAAATAAAAATATTTAATTAAGCTTTTAAAAGCAGAAGAAAGTTTGTGATAAGAAAAGAGCTTTAATCATGTTTTATTAAAAAAAGCAGAATATCTCATAATTAAATAAAATATTTAATTATGATATGAGAAGATTGCACAATTAGGTTAAAATACCTAATTTTGGATTGGAAAGAAATCATAAGATATTTTTAATTAAATAAAATTTATTTAATTAAATCACTTTTATGAAATTAATTAAATGAAACATTTAATTAATTAGAAGAAGAATTAAAATAGAAGAAAGGGGAAATATTTAAACTTAATTAAATCAAAAGATTTAATTTAAATTCAAGCAGTGATAATTAATTTAAATAAATAGAATGTATTTATTTAATTAATTAAGAGGACATATGAAAATAATTAAATAAAATAAATTTATTTAATTATGGAAGAAGAAATAAGATGAATGAACAATATAATTAAATTAATTAAATTTAATCATATGTAGAGGACTTTAGAAAAATTAATTAAATAATAAATATTTAATTAATTGCCAGGATTATAGACATGACCATTTTTATGCGTATACATTTTGCCCCTCTTTGAAGTGATGTGTGAAACGCATTGCTTCAAAGAAAAATAAAAAAAATTTGCCCCTGATATGTTTCTGATTTTCGATATTGATGATGCCCCCTCGGGAGATAAATCACGGAAGAAGAAATTGATAAGGATTGAGGAACAGTGATTTAGCTCCTGATAGATAATGTGGTTGATGTCCCAGTGAAAAAGAAGATAAAAAAAAAAATTCATTGCAAGAAAAAGAGCCTGCAATAGACTGCCTGTTTGCCAGGTTTTCACCCTATGACATTCTCTTTTGATTTTTTTTTGTATTTTTGAAATGTTTTTATTTTTTTTGGATTTCTTCAGGACTTTTTTCTGTTGTTTTTGTATTTCTTCAGGACTTTTTATGCTGTTTTTGTATTTCTTCAAGACTTTTTCTGCTGTTTTTGTATTTCTTCAGGACTTTTTCTGACTTAAACATAATACTTCTTAAGATGCATACTGTTGATGGGTTCATCCAATAGGTCTCCTTCTGGCGTTGATAACTTGTATGCTCCCGATCCGTAGACTGCAATAACCACATAAGGGCCTAACCAATTTGGTTCAAACTTTCCTTTCTTTTCTTTGTCTTGTTGATTACGCGGGTTCTCTTTCAGAACTAGATCACCCACCTGAAATGTACGTGGCTTGACTTTATGATTATAGCTGCGAGACATCATCTGTTGATATGCTTTTAAATGGTCTATTGCTCGCTGTCTCTTTTCATCTAAAATTTCTAACTCTTGGAGTCGGGAAACTCTGTAGTCCTCATCTATTATGAGACCTTTCAGTGATACTCTTAATGAAGGTATTTCTACCTCTAAAGGCAGTATGGCTTCTGCTCCATAGACAAGGGCAAAAGGTGTTGCTCCTGTTGGCGTTAGGACACTAGTTCTGTAAGCCCACAAGGCAGGATTCAGTTGAACATGCCAATCCTTCCCTGAGTCATTGACAGTCTTCTTCAAAATCTTTAGTATGGTTTTGTTTGAGGCCTCTGCTTGGCCATTCCCTTGAGGATAGTAAGGCATGGAATATATGTGCTGAATATGGAATCTTTCACAAAGTTCATCAACATCCTAATTTTTGAATGGTCGACCATTATCTATAATAATGGCATTAGGAATACCATATCGACAAATAATGTAGTTGAGTATGAAGGATGAGATCTATTTTCCAGTGACTTTAGAGAGAGGTACTGCCTCAATCCACTTAGTGAAATATTTCGTTGCTGTGATGATGAACTTGTGCCCATTTGAAGAAGAAGGATGAATTTTGCCCACTAGATCTAACCCCCATTGAGAGAATGGCCAGGTGGGTGTAAACGAATGAAGTTCTTATGCAGGAGCATGAATAAGATTCCCATGAATCTAACATTTTGAGCATGTTTTAGCAAAGGTAAATGATTCCCTTTCCATTGTAGGCCAGTAGTAACCCATTCTGATCAATTTTTTGGATAAGGTTAGTCCACTCGAATGAGTACCACAAATTCCCCCATGAACTTCTTGTAAAGCTTTGGCGGATTCGTCACATTCAAGACATCGAAGTAAAGTACCATCAAGACCACGGCGATAAAGGGTATCAGCGATAAGGGTATATCGAGAGGATTGTCGGATAAAGTTATGTTTTTGGTTGCGGGACAAGTTAGGTGGTAATATATCATCTTTTAGGTATGCATAAATCTTTCCATACCAGGGTGAATCGGATCCTACTAGGTGGCAGATAATTTGGCTTTCAGGTGTGTCATAGGCAGGTGTAAATAATTGTTCCACCAGAAATTCATAGCGAGTCTGTTTGTCTGGGAGTTGTATCAATGAGGCGATCGTAGCCATAGCATCGGCCGCTTTGTTGTCAATCCTCAGAATTTGTGTGAACTGAATGTCCATAAAATACTTCTTGAAGTCATCAATCATCTTCTTGTATGGTAACAACTTGTCATCTTTAGTCTGATAGTCATCATTGATTTGATTAATGACTAGTTGTGAGTCACCATAAACTTGTAGCTTGGTAATCCTCCATTCCAATGTTGTTTTTAGTCCAGTGATCAGTGCTTCATATTCGGCTATGTTATTGGTGCATGGAAACATTAACCTATAGGACCTAGGAATGGTATGCCTTTGAGGGGTGACGAAGAGAATGCCTGCCCCCGAGCCATGTTGAGTAAAAGAACCATCAAAGTATAAGGGCCATGGCTGCTTAAAGTCTGCTGTGAAGACATCAGCATCTGGAAATTCGATGTGTAAAGGGTGCTCTGTTTGGAGAGGAGCGTCTGCTAGTTGATCCGCGATAACTTGTCCTTTGATTGCTTTGTGATCAACATAGTGGATGTCGAACTCGCTCAAAATCATGATCCATTTTGCTAACCTTCCTGTTAGTGATGCTTTACTTAGTAGATACTTGAGTGGATCAATTTTGGAAACAAGCTTAATTGTATGAGTTAGCATGTAATGTCAGAATTTCTGTGAAGCGAAGATGACTGCCAAACAAGCCTTCTCAATGAAAGTGTAACTAAGCTCATGACTTTTCAATGTTCTGCTAATGTAATAAATTTCCTGTTCTTTCCCTTCATGGTCTTCTTGTGCTAATAATGCTCCTAAAGATGTCTCGGTTGCAGCAATATACAGAATCAATGTTTTGTCTGGATTTGGTGGTACAAGAACTGGTGGATTCATCAGGTACTGCTTGATTTGTTGAAATGCCATTTCACATTTATCATCCCATCTAAAAGGAACATTCTTATGTAGGAGATGTGTGAATGGTAGACTTTTGTTAGCCAATTGTGCAATGAATTTGTGGATAGACTGGAGTCGCCCTTGTAAGGATCTCAACTAACTAATGTTCTTTGGGGGAGGCATCTCCATGATTGCGCGAACTTTAGCAGGATCTACTTCAATTCCCTTTTCTGAAATAATATATCCTAACAGTTTTCCAGATGTGACCCCAAAAACACATTTCTTAGGGTTTAAACGAACTTTGAATTTCTCCAATCTGGTAAATATTTTAGATAGTATCTCCAAGTGTCCTTCTCTGGTGTGTGATTTTTCCAATATGTCATCTACATAATCTTCCATGAATGTGTGCATCATGTCGTGAAAGATCATAGTCATAGCTCTTTGATAAGTAGCTCCAGCATTTTTCAAGCCGAAAGGCATGACATTCCAACAATATGTTCCCCATGGACAAGTGAAAGCTATTTTCTCTTGGTCTTCTGGTGCAATCTTGATTTGGTTGTAACCCGAGAAACCATCCATTAATGAGTACATGGCATGGCCTGCTGTTAGATCAACTATAGTGTCGATACTTGGAAGCGGAAAGTCATCCTTTGGGCAAGCTTTGTTAATATCTCTGAAATCATTGCATACTCTTACACATTTGTCTAGTTTTGCTACTGGTACAATATTGGAAATCCATTCGGCATAGTCAATTGATCTTATAAAACCTACATCGAGGAGCTTCTTGAGTTCTTCTTTAACCAATAGTGCAATATGAGGATTCATCTTTCTGAGTTTTTGTTTTACTGGTTTGGCTCCTGATTTGATAGATAAATGATGCATAATGAGATCAGGATCAAGGCCGGGCATATCTGCATATGACCATGCAAAATTGACTTGATTTTCCTTGAGAAAATTCATGAACTCTGGGATTTCTTTAGCTGTCATTGATTCAGCTACCTGTAGGATCCTTGGATTATCTGTAGTTGCGACATTGATTTCCTTTGTAGGCTCAGTCAAGATGGATGATCGCTCATGATAGTGCTCTGGGAGAGTGTCAAGAGTCCCATCAGATGGTGCCTCAAAAAGGTTTTCACCATCTGATACACTCTTTATTTTGTCTTTTGCTTGATCTAGTACTGCCAGATTCTAGTTTTCACCACTAGACCATTTATCTTTATTTTCATTTTTGCAGCTAGGAGACTTGACACTCTCCTGATTAAAGACTTCATATCAAAAATCGCTAGTGGAACAATTATTTACATCATCAGCGGAAAGGAAGTTTACGATAGCTTCGTCGTTTGGAAAAATAGGTATATCCATAGGTTCGGTAAGATCCCAGTCAATGAGATCAGGATGGATTAATGGTAGGATGTCATCCGGTTGTGTAAAATTGGTGATGGTTAGGGTCAAGATAGAGTTATCAGTAGGATCCGAGGTATGAGATAGGTCAATGATGGGACTATTCTCCTGATAATCTTGTTCGTTAAAATCCGACTCAGTATCACTAGACTCATAGTTGCTTTGTGGTTCAGATTCTTGTGGTTGGGATCCTGAACCTTCTCCTTTGATTAAAGCGGGTGTATACTTATGTATGACATCTACCTCTTTGTCTCTCCAAAATTTGTTATCATGGATGGTATCCCATTCATATTCAGCAGAATCTGTGTCAGAGTTATTTTCAATGTAATTCAGGACTGATACCAAACATGTTTCATTCTTATCGGAACCTTCTTGCAGTGTAAAAACATTACCTTGGGATTGTTTAGATTGGGTAGCCTCATAGCCTATTCCAGTTTTATCATATGCCACAAGTCCTGGAAGATGGATAGGCTCAACTACGCCTTCTTTTCTCTTTCCAAGAGGACCATTATCATATCCCATCTTTTGCATGATAGAATATCCTTTCCCATATTGTTCTGTTGGTAAGGTGACGTTTAGAATTGTGTCCTCTTCATCCTTATAGAGCCAATCTAGAATTGTTGTGTCCTCAGGATCTCCCATGGGAAATTTTTCTTTGATAAATTATCCATTGAACTTGGTAGTGGGCTCTGTTTGTACCTGTGCTGATGTTGATGCTGCTGATATCTGTTGTGGTGTAATAGAAGGTTTTCCATGTGATCAAGGAGACGTAGGTAGATTAGCAAGACAAAGGGAATATTCCCCAACTCCACTTTCCTTGAACTGTAGTTTCTTGTCAAAGCTTTTAGTTAACTAACTGACGTGTGTAGCATGTTGAGAAGAAGCATCAGCAAGTACTTCTCGATTATTCGGAACCAAAGTATCTTGATGAGCTTTGACATTGGCACAAGTTTGGGCGTTTGAGTTATCAGCTGGTATAGTGATTTCCTGTCCATCATACAGAAACTTAAGACATTGGTGGTAAGTGGACGGAACAGCTTGCATCTCATGGATCCAAGGATGACCTAACAAGATATTGTATGCAAGATCTCGCTCTAAAACTTGGCAAAAGGTATTTTTGATAACAGGTCCCACTCTGATTGGTAGCATGATTAGACCTTTAGACGTTCTCTCCTCATCGTCATAGGCTTTAATGGTAATCTTCCTTCTAGGATCAATGGAGTCTTCGGAAAATCCTAATGCTTAAATCACCTTCAAAGTACATATATTTAGACCAGCCCCTCCATCTATTAGAACATGTTTGACATGGAATTTGTGGATCATGACCTCTAAGTATAATGATGAATTGTGGGGATGAGTTAGGGAAACATCATCTTTGTCTGAGAATGAAAGGCATGTGGGGGAGGACAAATGTCCTACCATGGTTTGAAATCGATTCACATCCAAATCCGTAGATACAGTCGTTTCAACGAGGGTTTTATCTAAAATTTCCCTATGTGCAGGGGAAATCTTCAGAAGTTCAAAAATGGAGATTTGAGCTGGAGTTTTTCGAAGTTGGTTAACTAAGTCGTATTGGTGTTGAGGAGAGGTCTCATTGGATTTTGAAGAGGTACCTTTCAAAACAACCTTAGCTTGTGCTCTTGTTGTGACATTTACTTGTCCATTGTCTACTTTCTCTTTGATTTTTATGACGTTGACTCGCTCATCGTCCGTATAGAGGTGACAGATTACATTATCATCAATTTGGTTCACAGTTTTGTCAGAAGATTCTCCCTTTTGATAATTTGGTAGAGGATTTCGAAATGCTTGGTGATCTTCATTGGATTTTTGCTGTCCTTCTACTGTGATAATGCCCTTGTCAATGAGATCTTGAATAGCATGTTTCAAACCTTGACAGTTGTTTGTATGATGACCTCTGCACCTATGGTAGTCGCAAAAATAGGCTTCGTTCCACGATGGAGGTTTTACATTAGGTTCGTAATTGCGTTGTGGGGGTAACATAAGGACGTTCTTTGCCATGACCTCTTTGAAAGCCGATTCTAAGGATTGTCCTAGTGGAGTAAAAGTTCTTTTATTGGAGAAGAATGGAAAGCGTTGTGGTTTCGTGTTTGAGGTATTCCCTAAAGTGTTGTTGTTGTTGTTGTTGTTGTTCCAGTAGTTTTGGTTGTTGGCAGTCCCTTGATTATAGTTCGTTGGAGGGGGATGATTGTTTCCTTGATTTGTGACTGAATTGACATGGTTGTAATTATTGTTACGAGGAGTGTTCAAGGTAAATGGCTTAGTCATGATATGATTTGCATCTACAACACCATCGTTTACAACATTCTTGTTGCGGGTCCAAAACTTAGACTTGTCCTGATTGTTATAATGGTTAGATGAGGCAGGGTTGTCCCTATCAAGTTTTATGGTCCCTCTTTTGACCAAAGCACTTTCGATGGTGATGGCATCCTCAATCAATTTCTCAAAGGAGGGTGGACAGTGTAGATTTAAACGATAACTCATTTCTGAGTTGAGGCTATTGATGAAAGTAACCATTTTCTCCTTTTCAGGGACATGATGGGGGTACCTAGTGAACATTCTCCTCCATCTTTGAAGAAAGGTAGTGAAAGATTCCCCAGGTTTTTGTGTAACTTTGCAAAGATCAATCATGGTGATCTGGTGTTGAACGTTGTAGGAGTATTGTTTTATGAACAAATTCATCAGTTCCTCAAATGTTCGAATAGGAGGTGTAATCTTAGATAACCATTCCATAGAGTTGACTCCAAGGCTTCGAGGAAATAATCGCAATAAATATGTATCTTCATGGGAAAATTCCAATGTCATGTTTCGAAAGTCTCTAACATGGTCAACTGGGTCTGATTTTCCATTATAACGATCAAATTTGGGGATTTCACAGTGTTTAGGAAATGGAATCATGTTGAGACTTCTATCAAAAGGATAAGGACATATGTCATCCAAAGTGTACTTCTTGGTTGCAGTTCCTCCTCGTAACTCTTTGATTTCTCCCTGCATTTCTCTGAACTCTTTTTTGAAGGAGGCGTATTCAGATAGGGATGGCTCTTCCTCGGTGGTTTTTAATTTCTCAGTATCAAAGTCTTTAGGCAATTTAGCTCCTTGATCTGCTAGAAAAAGAAAGTATTTCTCTTTGTCACGTTGTATAATCTTTTCAAGGGCTTTAAGAAACTTGGGATTTTGTTCTGCCTCTCTAAGTTCAAGTTCGTCGTCTTGTTCATCATCACTACCTATAGGAGTTTTGTTCATGTTTTTGTTCTTAAGTATCGAACTTTCCTCTCTGTCAGCCATATTGTTGTTACTGAAAAGGGGATTGCGACTTACACTAAAAAGAGGACTATCTCGTTCACCCTCTTCTTGAGGTGTTTCTCCTGCTTTGTTGTGTTGAGATCTCGTAAAAACAGGCATATGTAAGAAATCCTTGAATATGATCGAGGGTCACTGAAGGATCTGATTGGGACGCGTTGAATATTCAATTGAAGGTTGTGGTACGTTCTCAAACTCAAGAGGTTGATTCAAATTATGATGTTGAGATAATGCTAATCTTTGATAATAAACTTGGGTAGCCAAAGGTTCTACAGCATAATCGTCGGTGAATCCCCTAATGTAGTCTTGGTATCTATGGAGGAATGTGCGATAATGGAGCAAGACGTCTCGACTCTTATACAGGAATTCTCTGCAATCTAAAGTCTTCTTGTAACTTAAATTTGTTTTGGGCTTCTTGATCCTATTGAAAACTGATTTCTTGGTGAACTTGGTTGATTTCCACTTTCTTAACATGGGAGTAAAATCTTAGAAAGTCGGGTCTGTGACAAAAACCTAAAAGCGCTATTCTGTTTCCCAAATGCGCTACAGAAAAAGTCAAATGCGCTGGCGAAATAGTCAAATGTGCTTCAGAAAATATCAGATGCGCAGAAATAGAGCACCGATGCGCAGCAGAAAATTCATCCTTCTTGATCCTATTGAAAACTAATTTTTTGGTGAACTTGGTTGATTTCCACTTTCTTAACATGGGAGTAAAATCTTAGAAAGTCGGGTCTGTGACAAAAACCTAAAAGCGCTACTCTATTTCCCAAATGCGCTACAGAAAAAGTCAAATGCGCTGGCGAAATAGTCAAATGCGCTTCAGAAAATCTCAGATGCGCAGAAACAGAGCACCGATGCGCAACAGAAAATCCTAAATGCGCCGAAACAGAACACAGATGCGCTAGAACAGAGCTTAAATGCGCTGTAGTTTTCCCCTAGATGCGCTAAAACAGTTTTTCTAGGACAGTTTTGACCAGTTTTCAGCTGAAATTTGTCATGTTTGTTCTTGGATGATCCTTTATCTGAATTAATGTTTTGAAAGCATAGCAAACAGTCTGTTTAAGTTGATTCGTAACCAAACACAGAATAAGACAAGCACAACCTAGGTTAGGCCATGACAATATCCGCTAGACTCCACGTGGGTTTCCGCAACCGCATATCAGTAGCGTGTGAATCCAGAAGCTTGGCTGCACAGGCTCCCCCTTATAGTGCACTCTCTTCTCAGGCCAACCAAGCTTCCAACCCCCATGAAACTCCCATGGCAAGCTGATCACCTCTACTATTGACTGCAAAGTGTGGAAGGCTTCACACCGACCGGTGCTGGACTAGCAAATAGAAGGTTTTTGGCTTTCTAAACAATGGTATTTAGTTCGGGACCCCCATTCGAGTGGCTATACATGGGGCAAGAGATTAATCACCATTAAGGTGGCACTCCAGCCTGAAGAGGTTAAGCTCAACAGGGTTTAAGGGAGTACAACTCCATCCGTATGACACATCCGCACAAGCAACCTTAGGTTTTCCCTTAAGATTTACATTTATATACTGGTCGGGGGTAGCTTGGCTTTAGCTCCGTTGCCGGTTTGAGTCGTCCCTTAAGGTGAGTACTTTTTCCCTTAAGGCAGGCCCAATTTCTAGAGTCAATAACCGTTTCTCTTGCACCCAGGATCGCACAAGTGCGCAAGGGGAGAGGATACTTCGATTATCAAATCAGGGTTACACAGGGAAAAGTGGGTCTAGTTTTCTGATCACCTAGTTCGCATAGGGTGAGAGCATAATCACCTACCACTTTCAAGCACAGTCAATAAGAGTAGACAGATTCATTTTATGTGCACCAAAATCAAATGTGATTTAATCTAAGTGAAGATGTTGCTTCACAACAGACATGGGGTTCATTTTATCTGCATGATAAAAGGTGTGGTGGCTACCCTAGATTGATTCATTTTAAGCCCAACATAAAAATGAAAGAAATTTTGTCTGCGGAAGGCGTCAGACTCAGAATCTCGGTTACAATTCCAGATGTGAAGCTTTGTCTCCCGAATGCGCAGAAACAGAGACCAGAAGTGCAACTCTGTTACATAAATGCACTAAAATAGAAAACAAATGCGCTTCTCTGTTACCCAGATGCGCGAAAACAAAAACTATATGCGCTATTCTAAATGCAGAATTTTTTTTTAAATTCTGATACAACTTTAAATGCGCTAAAGTATGTCCTAAATGCGCTAACTAAAATACTAAATGCGCTACAGAAAATGATGGATGCGCCACTCTATTTCCCAGATGCGCCGCAGAAATGACCAGATGCGCCGAAACATAGCCTAGATGCGCTGAAATACCTGCAAAAGAAAATTTCTCGAATCTTCCAAAACGCGTTGCCGAATGCCAGAAAACCTGTAAGCAAACCTGCAAGAAAGAAGTCTAAAATCGGGGCATAGGCCCCACGGTGGGCGCCATTTAATGTGTGTGTGAAAATTAAGTGCATAAACGAATTAGAACCAGTTCAAACACACCAATAGAACATTATAACAAAAATAGAAATATAAAAGGAATAGAGAAGTGCAAACTCAGTATCCTGTTTCCGTTGTCGTCCTATCGTCCTCTATCTTTAGTGTTTTTGTAGATTCCAGCCTTGTGTTCTCAGATTAGTGGCTAGGCTCAACAAACTATCTTCCTAAAAAATGAGATTTTGCTATGATATGAATGCATGATTAAGCTATGATAATGATTTTAGCTAAGAAACTTAAAATAAACATGATGCTATGATAAATGAATACTAAATGAATTAAATGCATAAACTCTACTTAATTGCCTATTACCAATGTTTGGATTCACACAGGTATTTATAGGACTTTCTGAATGATTCTGATTGGCTGTCTCGATTGACGGTTGTGATAATTCCTGGCAGATCAAACGGCTGAAGATAGATGAAATTGAAGGAGAAGATAGAAGAACCCTAGAAACAGATTTTTCTATTTTATTATGAAAGAGGAAAAAGAAGAGAAGATAAGAAAAAAAAGAAATATTAAAAGCTGATAAATAAATGAATTTAAAAATTCAATTATTAATTTGTGGAGGACATTCAGCTTTTCTTAATTAAATAAAAATATTTAATTAAGCTTTTAAAGGCAGAAGAAAGTTTGTGATAAGAAAAGAGCTTTAATCATGTTTTATTGAAAAAAGCAGAATATCTCATAATTAAATAAAATATTTAATTATGATATGAGAAGATTGCACAATTAGGTTAAAATACCTAATTTTGGATTGGAAAGAAATCATAAGATATTTTTAATTAAATAAAATTTATTTAATTAAATCACTTTTATGAAATTAATTAAATGAAACATTTAATTAATTAGAAGAAGAATTAAAATAGAAGAAAGGGGAAATATTTAAACTTAATTAAATCAAAAGATTTAATTTAAATTCAAACAGTGATAATTAATTTAAATAAATAGAATGTATTTATTTAATTAATTAAGAGGACATATGAAAATAATTAAATGAAATAAATTTATTTAATTATGGAAGAGAAATAAGATGAATGAACAATATAATTAAATTAATTAAATTTAATCATATGTAGAGGACTTTAGAAAAATTAATTAAATAATAAATATTTAACTAATTGCCAGGATTATAGACATGGCCATTTTTATGCGTATACAATCTTTAATTATTTAATTGCTAAATTTAACATTTCCCTCATTTTAAATAAATGAAATTATTTAAAATGATATCACATTCTTAACTCTCAATTCATTTTGGGTAAATAATCTGAAAAAGATTATTTATTGTCACACAAAATCCTTATTTTGAATTAATTTAATTCAAAAAGGTAATCTTCTTCCAAAAATCAAGTAATTGAGCAAATTCTTGATTTTCCAAATCTGCTTTTCAGTCCAACTCTTATCTTCTTGATTTTTTGAATCTCATAAATCAAGCAATCTTTATCTTCTTGATTTTTGAAAATATTTATCTTTTTGGCTAATTGTCACATTTATTCTAGACCGACGATTTGATTTTATCAAATGGCATCTTGGCCACTCATTTAATAATTTTTCCCTAACCCTAATTAGGGTTTGTCACACGCAATCTTGACCTCTGATTTTAGGCTTTCGTCAACTTTCAATCTCGTTCATCCATCCAAAATTGTATTTTCTATAAAATGACAATTTTCCTCACATTTTCGACTACACACACACGACTACGCATATACTTGCATTTTCTTAATAATTCATGATTTTGGTATACTTAATTCTAGTCTTAAGCATTATAGTCATTTTGTCATAGGCATAGACATTTAGACTTCATTTAGTCACTTCAAATCCTTTAAAGCTTGTTTAGGGAATTGTCTTTTTTATCAAATTGGTCACACACTCGATCTGAGGGAAACAATCAGCAAGTTAGAAGGTGTTATGGAGGTGAATCGTGGAGGCTTCGCAGGAAATATGGTATAATCATTTTATTTGTTTTAGCTTTCATTGTACTTCATAGTTCTTTGGATTTTTGTTTATTGATCTAATCCGCTAACCTTAATCCTAAAAATTAACCCATTGATACATTTACAATTTATGATAAGAGTCAGGGCAATAGAGTGGTCATAGTTGTGCCTATGACAAAAAAATAGGATGTTCCCATTGAGATTTTGTGAACATAACAACAGCCTTGCCAATATGGCATATGAGGATAAAAGTTGGTTGTGGCATCTCAGGTATGGGCATTTAAATTTTCACAGTTTGAAGCTTCTAACATCACAAGCACTAGTTTCTAGTTTTCCCAAGGTTGAAGAGCATAAGGAGGTTTTTGAAAGATGTGCTAAAGGAAAGCATGCAAGGGAAAAAAATTCAAAAGTAAATGCATGGAGGGCCTATCATCCCCTTCAACTTGTTCATTCTAATATTTGTGGTCCTATGCAAACAAAGAGTTTGGGTAAGTCATCATATTTTATCACTTTTATTGATGATTACTCATGAAAAATTTGGGTGTATTTTTTGAAGGCTAAGGATAAAGCCCTTGATACATTCAAGAGGTTTAAATCACTTGTGGAAAATGAGAAAGGGTGCCAAATAAAATGTTTAAGGAATGATTATGGAGGTGAATTTTGTTCAAGAGCCTTTAAAGATTATTGTGATATGAATGGCATCATGAGGCAACTAACCACTGCATACACACCTCAATAGAATGGGATAGCTGAAACAAAAAACTGCACTGTGGTAGAAATGGCAAGGAGCATGTTAAAAACCAAGGATTGAGTAACTCTTATTGGGGAGATGCAGTTGCTACAGCAATGTACATTCTCAATCGAAGTCCCACCAATGCCCTTGAGAAGAAGACTCTGTATGAAGCATAATATGAGAAAAGGCCTAATGTTAATAATTCTAGAGTTTTTGGTTGTTTAGCCTTGTTCATGTACCTTATCAGAATAGATAAAATTTAGATGCAAAAAGTGTGTCATGTATTTTTTTGGGTATAGTGAGGAAAGAAAAGCTTACAGGTTATGTAATCCTCTCACTAATAAGCTTATCATTTCAAGAGATTTGATTTTTGATGAAGAGGGAGTTTATAGTCATCTAAAAGGCCACATGGAGAAGTCAAAATCTATTTTGAATGATGATATTGATCATGAGAATCCCACTAATTTTTTTGTTCCAATTTCTATAAATCCACCAAGTAGCCCCTCATCTAATTCTTCAAGTCCAAGTTCAATTCCAATTCCAAGTCCAACTTCAACTCCAAGTTCTAGAAGGAAGGTAAGAAGTTTGAGTGATATTTATAATCAAGGCTTCACACAGAAGTATGGAATTGATTATGTAGAGACATTTGCACCAGTTGCAAGACAAGAGACCATAAAAATGTTGATTTCATTAGCATCCCAAAATAATTGGAGAATACATCATATGGATGTGAAAAGTGTCTTCTTGAATGGGTACTTAGAAGAGGAAGTATATGTGGAACAGCCACAGGGTTTTCAAGTGGAAGGAAAAGAGAATCATGTCTAAAAATTGAAGAAGGCTTTGTATGGCCTCAAGAAAGCACCAAGAGCATGGTATGCAAGGATTGGTGGATACTTTCAGGATAATGGATTCAAGAGAAGTAAGAGTGAACCTACCCTTTACTACAAACAAGAAGGTAATTATATTCTTATTATAAGTTTGTACATTGATGATTTGTTGTATATGGGTAGCAGTTCTAAGATGAAAGATGAGTTCAAAATTTCTATGATGAAATAATTTGAGATGAAAGATCTTGGTCTCATGAAATATTTTCTAGGAATGGAGGTTTATCAATGTAAGAGTGAAATTTTCATTTGCCAAACTAGATATGCAAAAGATATGTTGAAGAAGTTTGACATGGTTGATTGTAAACCATACTCCACTCCAAGTGCTCACGGAGTTGTGTTGCTTAGGAATGATGGTGTTGAATTACTTGATGAGATAGCTTATAGAAGTATAGTTGGGAGTTTTATGTTTCTAACCCACACAAGGCCTAATATTGCATATTTAATTTCACTTTTTTCAAGGTATATGAAAAATCCATCAAAAATACATGACATGAAGGTAGCTAAAAGAATTTTGAGGTATGTGAAAGGAACTCTAGATTTTGGTATTCATTACTACTTTTCTAAAAGATTCAATCTTGTTGGCTTTAGTGATTCATATTGGGGAGGTAGTATGTATGACCATAAGTATACATCTAGAAATTGTTTCTCTTTTGGTTCTGGTTTGATTACTTGGAGTTCCAAAAAAAAATCATTGTTGCTCTCTCTTCCACAAAATCAGAGTATGTTGTAGTCACCTCAGCAAGTACACAAGCTCTTTGGCTTAGAAAATTTTTAGAAGAAATTGGAGAGAAGCAGATATAGCCTATAGTGATTTTTTGTGACAACATGAGTTCCATCAAGTTAGCAAAGAATCCAGTCCATCACAACAAAACAAAGCATTTTTATTTGAAGTATCACTTCATCTGTGACTTGGTACAAAAAAAGGTATTTGAATTGAAACACATCAGCACTTAGGATCAGTTAGCAGATATCTTCACCAAAGTAGTTGCAAAAGTTTAGTTTTTGTCAATTTGAGATCATATTGTGAGCCCTCTTAGCATCAAGGGGGAGTATATGGATAATTGATGCTAACATTGGTGTATTCTTATCTTGAGGAGATAATTGATGCAAGGAGATCTATTTTTCCAGCTTGGAAAAAACTCAACCATTCTTAGTCGTAGTTTTGTTTAGATTTTCTTTAAGTTTTCTTTGTAATAAGTAAAAAAAACATTTTCTATTCTTAGTTAGTAGTTGTTTTAAAGTAGCTTTTTGTTTTAAAACTTTGTTTTCTTTTCCACCAAATAATGCATGTTAAGCATGCTCTATTTTCTAGTTAATGCTTTGTCTAGGTGCATCATATTGTTTTTTTTTTAGGTGCAAAAAACTCTATATATGCAAACCTCTGTATTTCACTTTCTCAAGAAGCAATAAAGGAATTTTTGTATCGAGATAGATCAAAAATATAGAATAATTTTATCTTCATGAAAATCATTGAATGAAATATATTTTTCATGTTTGTTGAGAGGTTTTAAGAGGACAGTAAATGATTTATTTTATCATTTTTTTTATTGTTGTTATTTTGTTTGCTGTGTTGTTCTATTTATTCAATCAGTTGGTTTAGGAACAAGAGCTATATTCAATTCTACAAAAACATGAGAAGGATTTTATGAATTTTGAGATGATTTTATTTTCTATTTCTTTTGCAGGTTTTGAAGGAGGGTGAAATGGTCTTGAAAGCTCTTGACCCTCCATTTACAAGTGCAGATTTTGAAGAGGAAAGAAGTTATTATCTATTTGCTTTTTTTCCTCCATTTTCTCCTTATTTTTTTATGATTGTTTTTCCACAAATCTTTTCGCTTTTTCCTTTTATATATCCCATGTTTGTTTGAAACCAAGGGTGTATACATATTGGTTGTAAAATATTTTTTGTTGCAAGTGCAGCTGGAATAGGCACCTAAAATGGAGCATGGTCATTTTAAAACCATGTGAAAGGAAAATGTTTTAATTCATTGTATGCACTGTAAATTTTATTTTATTATCATTTATTTTGTTGACGAGATATGCTGACTAAGAGGGGGCAACGACGTTGGATAATGGCATTTTTTATATGTTTTTTTTCTTAAAAGAAAAAATACACTGTTGTTATTTATTTATTTATTTTTTGTTGGAAGCCATTTATGAAGGTTTCCCCATAACCAGGGTAGCCGCAACTACCACACACAGGAAGGCCACAACTCTATGTGGAGTCAGGCTCCTTGCAAGTGGCAACGGCAGGGGATGAAATCCTTTTACCCCATCCCTTATGTTTTATAAAAAAAAAATCTTTTAAAAATTTCTTTAAAAGGAATTCATTTAGGATTTATTTTGTAATGAGTTAAGTTTTATATATATTTATTAAAATATATTTTCTATATAAAAATATCCTATTTACTTTATACTTTACATTAGTATTATTATTATTTTTTAGACCCCATCATTTTATATATAATATTTTGTAAATAATAATAATAACTTTTCATTTTAAATGTGTTTTTTACAGAACACGGGTCTTCTAGAAGATCAAGATGATCCTCATGATATATATCATCCAGAATATGTTGGTTCTGGTACATATCAAATGGTAGAAGATGATGATGACACAGATACAGATCACTGAGGCTGATGACGATGAAGATGACGACAACGATGATCATGATGATGATGATGAGACAGTTGCTAGTAGTATCCAGTGGCATTCATGATCATATAGACTGCATCATGGATCATTGTTGATATATCATTATGATGCCTCTTTTCATGGTTACTATCATATGTATCATATTCACTTATATCATTTTGGCATGTATCATCTTGACTTATATCATTTGGACATGTATCATCTTGACTTGTATTATTTTGAGTTACATAATTTATCATTTTTACTTATATCATTTGTACATGTATCATTTTGACTTGTGTCGACTATTTGACATGTTATTGATCTACTAGCATATTTGACTTTCACTTGTTTTAGTTATATATGATGATGATCTTATCAGTATTGACTTGTCAATTTATATATATTGAAAGTGGTTGATGATTTTTGGATGGATATTTATTACGTATGATGATTTTAATTTACTACTCAGGATGGATGTTGTCAAATTTAATTAAATTATAGATATTTGACTCACTTGTTTTAATAATAGATGATGATCATGTTATAATAATTATCTTTTTATTTAATCATATGAGTTAAATAATTAAATTTCTTACTTTATAATCATACATGAGTTATTTAAGAGGCATGATATATTTAAATAATTAAATTGAAATAAAATATATTATTTAATTTACTTACTCTATAATCATATGAGTTGTTTAAGAGGCATGACATATTTAATTAATTAAATTGAAATAAAACATATTAAATTAATAAATGGAATCAAAACAAGAAGCAATTTTTAGAAGCAAAAAGGAAGCAATAATGGAAGCCAAACTAGAAGCAATCTTGGAAGCAAAACTAGGCGTTATCTAGGAAGCAAAAATAGAAGCAATTCAGGTAGCAAACAAAGAAGTAATAATGGAAGAAATTTTAGAAGCAAAAAAAGATGCAATAATAGAAGTCATATTAGAAGCAACAAAAGATGCAAAAATGCAAGAAAATCTAGATGCAACAAGCGACATTATAGCAGAAGAAAAATTGGAAGCAAAACTGGAAGTAAAATTGGAAATAAAATTGGAAGCAAAAATGGAAAAAAAAATTGAAGCAAATTTAGAAGCAAAATCGGAAGCACAACTAGAAGCAAACCTGGAAGCAACACAAGAAGAAAAAGTGGAAGCAAAATTAGAAGGCAAACTAGAAGCAACAAAATCTGACGCTAAATCTGGCACTAATTCTGGTGCTAAATCCAGCACTAAATCCGGCGCTAAATTCGGCACCGAAGTGAAGTGTATTTTAGCGTCAATTTTTGCATTGATGGAAGTGTCAAATTCATGAACTCAAATGCACTAAATTTTGGCACTATTTTAGGTTCTAATTGTATTTTTTTTGTAGTGATAGTGTGTGTAACTGTTGGTCATGATTCCATTCCCACATACCTCCATCTTTCCATCTCCCATCAACTATCCTACATATCTTACCCATCACATCCCTATGGTCCATGCTTTTGAATAAGCCTTTCATCTATCTCTTTCCATAAATCCTACATAATCCACATCATAATCCACTATCTTTCTTCCATAATCCACATCATAAATCCATCATCTACCTAATCCATATCCCTTTTTCATGCAATTCCCTTACCAACACCTATGAGTACATTTTGGCATGGTCCATATGCAATGACATTCATCTAATAGGACTATCATTTTTCATGGAACTAGACACTTAAGTTCATCTTATCCATATCTCCCTATCTCATCCAAATCTTCCAAAAAAAAGGGAAAAAAATCAAAATAGTCAAAAGAAATCCCTTCATCTAATGGTGAAAACCACCCTTGGTGGCACCTTGGATAAGTACCATGATGAAAACCTGGAAAATAGGTGTCTTGTATAGGTTGATCTTCTATGTCACTTACACTTTGGTGCACATTGTCTTGTCCAAACTATATATCCCATCATACCATTTCCATCCTATCCTACCATCCTTATCCATACACCCACATACATACCTATCCTATTGAATCCATCCATCCTCCCTTCCTCCTTTGATCTTCATAAAGACATGGTGGAAAAATGTTGAAAAATGTTTTGGATATCTCTTGATATACCTCATCCTATCTAAACCAATACATCCCATCATTCCCTCTTGTCATAAGGTTTGTCATGAAAAATCCTAAGTCTACTACCTAGAATGGGGCATGTTATTCCTATGCGACATAGTCCTTGGAGATCACATGCTAGCTCCTTATGATGCCTACATCCATTCCACTATATCTTATCATTTTATCCATCCATTCCACTATATCTTATCCTTTTACCCATTCATTTATCATGAGCTTTCCATTCCATGGTCTATCCTTTTTATCCATCCATATATCATGAGTCTCCCATCACCTATAGCCTATCCTTTTATCCATCCATCATCATGATCCTACCATCCCATTTACTATCATCCTTTTATCCATTCAACCAATCCTACATGTATTATTTTACCTAGATTAAGCTTTCCCTTGTCATTGGCATCTAGCACAAAGGCTACCCAAGTTGTAAATCCATTGGCATTCAAAACATTACAAAAAAATAAAATATTCCCAATGTAGCGTAGAAAAATGGACATTTTCTCGGACATTTGTGTCATTTTCCTATGATGATTGGCTTAATTTGCATTGATTTAATGTTGCAATGTGGTTAGCACATTCACATTAGGGCTTGAATCTATGAATTATTAAGACTTTATGATGTCTTGTAAAGGTTTTGTGAAGTGTTGTAATACATTTTCACACTTTTCTAGACTCTTTTCATTATAATTCACTTAAATATTCCATTTTTATCACTTACCAAGTCTTATTTCAAAGTGTTGTAAAGAGTTGTAACAAACTCTCATGCTTTTCTAGACTTGTCATGACTAATTCAACCCTTTCTTATGTTTAAATGACCCCTTAATACACTTTCTGACCCTACTTAAGTGTGTTTAGAAGAATATTCCCGTTAAACATTATTAAATGCTCTTTAATTCCTAACACCTAGTAAAATTTCCTTGGTTTGACTAAGTCACCACCTGGGGCGACATAGTCCCACTCGGCACAAAAATCAAAATCATTTTAAATTTTTGGCGAGATTTTATTCTCTCACCCTTGAGGTCATCCTGTGATGTGTTATTTTTGGGAAATTTTGTATAATCAAGTATAAATAAATTTTTTTCTCTCATTTTACCCCCCCACCAAGATAACTCATTCACTAATCATTTAAGCATTCATTTCATCATAGCATTCAAGCATTCAAGTAATTATCAAGCATCTTGAGGCAACCATCGACATATCTTCAAATTTTTACATCAAGGGTTTAGTGAGTTTATGAAATTTGCATGTTATTTTTTCATCATTCTCTTTCTATTTCATTTCATTATCAAGGGTTTGATTACCGAATCAGGGTTTGACCAAGGCAAACCCCTATACTCTAACCCTTAACCATTTTTCCCTCTTTCTATGTGTGTTTTACATGTTTTGTATGAAGATTTATCAAAGAGAAAGGTGATAAAAGTGGTCAAATATTTCATCAAAGTCATTCAAGTCAACAAAGACCTAATTGAAGCTTGGAGATCACTTTCAGCCGGATTTCTGTAGAATTTGAAGTGGACACCTGTCAAGATTTGAAGTGCAAACTGATAGTTATGTAGTTTCTTGTCCCAAATTTTTTGAGATTCCCAGGTGGACTAAGTCACCATCCTTGGTGGATTAGTCCCACTTCCAGTCACAAAAAGTGTTTTTTACATTTCTGGATACCCATTTGGTAGAAACTTGTTCCAACAAAGTTTTGATGAAGTAGGACTAAGTCGCCTAGACTTGCACAAGTGTCCCATTCTACATTTCCAGTCAACTCTATAGGATTCCATAGCCTCTTCACACCATTTTTTCATTTACAGGTGCACCCCATTCAGTCTTGTTAATTTTTGTTATTGTTTGTCTTCATTTCTAGGTCATTTAGTTCATGTTTGTATATCATAGCATATTTTCAAACATTTTACATTTCTTAGGTTTTCCATTGTTAAATCATCTTCCTTTCAATTTAGTGAATTTAGATCATTAAATTTAGGCAGATTCCATCCATATTACATTGATTTTGAATGTAGCATTGTGTATTTTGGCCCATCTTTCCCGTTTTAGGTGAAAAACCCTAGAAGGGCTAGAAAGCATTTGGGTGCCAAAATCTTATGTTACATTTTGGTGAACCTGACTTTTGAACACTTTCACTTTTTATTTCAAGTGCATCCTAGGGTTATCTTGTATTAACATTGCATTAGGATTTTGCATTGTTTAATTACATCCTAGGGTTTTAAAAATTACATTAGTGAAAAGCTCATAATAGCTTACATTTTTGCATTACATTTCATTGAAAAATAACAAAATTCTACATTTTCATACTGTACCAACATTTGCAACTTGAAAAATCAAAAATTGCATTTAAAAATTTAGAAAAATCTCAAAACAAATCACTGTTGGGACTAATTCGCCACACTGGGTGACTTAGTCCTTATGCATAGTTTGTACTGTAATTTCTAGTATTTTCTAAACATCTTCTTCATTTCTATTTGATGTTCCTATCTCTTTGTCATTGTTTCCAGATTTTTGTCTCTTGCATTTAATTGGCTTACATTAATTTGCATCATTGCCTTTTGTTTTAATAAGTTTTGGATGTCATTGAAATCCTTAGTGGACATGTCAAATTGTGCCTTTGTATGTGATCCTAATGACCTTGAGCTTCCTCATGCTCCTTCAACTCCTCATGAATTTCCTCCTCATGATTTTGACATCATTGGAGAAGATGATGCTAGCATGAATAAGTTCCTAAATGAATGCCTTGACAACCTTGAAGCAAATTCCACCTTTTATCCATCTATGATGTCACAATATCTTCCTACCATATCCCCTCCTAATATGTTTGCATATTTACATCCTAAAACAAATGAAGGACCTAAGTTCCCTCCTACAGGCGAACCTAGTTCTTCTACACAAGCACATTCTCAACCATTCTATGATAAAAAAAGTCACTAGTACTCCTATCAACCTTGAAGAAACTTATGACAAAGGTTTTACCATCTTAAGTAAACAAGGATGTGACACAATAAATGAACATGACATACATAAAAAAATTGAAGTAACCACTAAAGAAAATACAAAGGGGGTAGGCTATTAGGATCCCCCTCATGACCGTAAACTTCCTAGAGATTCTTTGAGGCTTCGTCATGATGGCATGGTAATCTCTGATTCTCCCCCTAATTTGATCATCCTTCTTCCTCATGAACAACCTTTGCCTCATAACAATGCTAAATATACAAGGATTCCCATGGGTCATCTTCCTCCTTCCATTTATGAAATAGGAGAATCTAGTAAACACAAACGCCTATAAAAATTGAAAAAACTAAGGTTTCCTTTCCATCCACCATCTGAATGTGAACAAAAACTACAAATGCTTTTAAATAGAGGTCTCATAATATTACCACCTTCCAATAGGTTGGTAATATGTCCTAAAGATTCAAATGTACCATATTGCAAATACCATCATGTTCTTGGACAACGCAGTGATGAATGTCAGACATTGAAGGAAATACTAAGCAAATATCACTTCACTGATACCGACTACTATCCCATGGTCCCATAGTACACTTTCCCACCCCTTAACATGCACTAGTTGTAGATTTTTTCATTCTCACTACTGCATGTTCTTTCCCATCACCTATCTTGGCTAACTCTTTCCTTGCACCAGTGGGGGAAAGTAGTTAGCTTTTTCCTAGTAATGCACTTGTCTTTTGTCCCTTAGTCATGTTATTCACCTTCCACTTATACCAATTGAGATTGGGAGGTGGATGACTTGTTTGATGCGTGACTTACAATTGCATTACTAGCCTTTTTTTTTTACATTTTCCTTTTCTTCGGTGTGATTGCATGTGTGTATCATAATCCCCTGTCATGTGTACTTAATGTTCTCTCTCTCTTTGTACAATTCCTTTATTTGTACCTCCATTTCTTCTATATGTCGTACATTGTTTTCACTTTTGTTTGTGTTTTCCTTTTGGGGATGATGCAAAGTGTTGAGACACCCTATGTCTCTTCCATGTTGGCCCAAAATGCCCCTTTTTCCTTTTTCTTGTGTTTTTCTTTTGGGGATAACGCAAGGTATTGAGACCACAATGTATCCTTCATGTTGACCCAAAAGGATTTCTTTTTCTTTTCACCTTTTTCTTTTCTCTTTTCGCCATTTGTTTTGTGTTTTTCTTTTGGGGATGATGCAAAGTGTGGAGAAACCCTATGTCTCTTCCATGTTGACCCAAAGGGTTTTTTTTTTCTTTTTTTTGCTCTCTTTATGGAATTCTTCTAGTTCTATGTATTTAGGAAATGATGACAATTCTGAGCTCTTTAATAAACACATTGCAGCAACAAACATACTGACCCAAAATCCATAGATCCCTTATGTGTTTGTTGTTTTCCTTTCTGGGGGAAACCCTTTTTCCTTTTCATTTTTCTTTCCTTTTTCGTGATGTAGCCTTACTTGAAAACATATGACTTGGCATAGGGGATTTTTGAGTTGGCTCTCATATATTCCTTTCTGTTTGCATTTTTCATTTGCTACTTTAAAGAAATTGCTCACAGAATGGTGTGTAGAAATTCCTTTAAAGTGGGGGCATACATTCGCAATATTCATTTGTACTTTTCTCTTTCTTGGTTCTTTCTGTATCCTTCTTGTTTCATACGATGCGTTTGTCACTTTGTGATGACATTGGGTGTGATTTCCTTCATAAGTGTGATCTATCAAAGCATATTACATTCCTCTTAGTGGCCTGATGTGACGCACTGCATCCCCTAAGTTGTAAATATTCTATTATTTGATTGGTACTCTCTTGGAGACATTAGACACAATGTTCCCTAAGATAAGACCTCGCATGAACCAAACAAGACTCCTTTGAACATCTTTTTCATTTACATATTGCATTTTATATGGCCACCTTGCATAATGCAGCTTGCATGCATGTGGTTCCATCCTATTTGTTCATGAGTTCTAAGCATATGAAGCTTTTCTTGTCTCATGGAGCTCGAAATGGAATTTTCCTTTGTGGTGCCAAGTATTAAAGTTATTAGGAGGTATAACTTTGGTATGGTTGAGCGAGAAGCCCATTCTGAGACATGAATTTCCCCATAGCCACCTGCATGTTTGTGAGTACATACAAGCTGAGAGTGTATGTTTCTCACCTTTCGGGCCTTCTCATAGGGTGGATAGCCATGAGTTACGTCGCCCTAGAGTGAGCATGCATTTTTCTTTTGGGACAAACAACCTAGATCTGAACCACAATGGGTTGGACAAACAATCAAAGCTTGATCGGACCTTTTTCTTTCTTCTATCTCTTTCATGTGTGTTCCTTTCCTCTTATGTCTAGTTTTTCATTGGATCTTGATCCTGGGGGCTTGATCACCCCTCTTGATTGTTGTTGTCTCATCTTGCAAGCATAAGTACATTTAGATCCCTTTTAATATGCATGGCTACTTTAGTGTGAGTTTGAAGCAATTTCATCCTCTCACTAAAGTGGGGGCTAAATGTAGTGTAGAAAAATGGACGTTTTCTCAGACAATTTTCCTTTTTTCCTATGATTCTTAGCTTAATTTTCCTTGATTTAATGTTGCAATGTGGTTAACACATTCACATTAGGGATTGAATCTATGAATTATTAAGACTTTATGATGTCTTGTAAAGGTGTTGTGAAGTGTTGTAATACATTTTCACACTTTTCTAGACTCTTTTCATTATAATTCACTTAAATATTCCCTTTTTATCACTTACCAATTCTTATTTCAAAGCGTTGAAAAGTGTTGTAACAAACTCTCACACTTTTCTAGACTTGTCGTCACTAATTCAACCCTTATTTATGTTTAAATGACCCCTTAATACACTTTCTGACCCTACTTAAGTGTGTTTAGGATAATATTCCTGTTAAAAATTATTAAATTCTCTTTAATTCCTTACACCCAGTAAAATTTCCCTGGTTTGACTAAGTCACCACCTGGGATGACTTAGTCCCACTAGGCACAAAAATTAAAATCATTTTAAATTTTTGGCGGGATTTTATTCTCTCACCCTTGAGGCCGGCCTGTGATGTGTTATTTTTGGGAAATTTTGTATAATCAAGTATAAATAAAGGTTTTTTCTCTCATTCTACCCCCACATCAATCTAACTCATTCACTAATCATTCAAGCATTCATTTCATCATAGCATTCAAGCATTCAAGTAATTATCAAGCATCTTGATGCAGCCATCGACATATCTTCATATTTCTACATCAAGGGTTTGGTGAGTTTATGGCATTTGCATGTTATTTTTTCATCATTATCTTTCTATTTCATTTCATTATCAAGGGTTTTATTACCAAACCAGGGTTTGACTAAGGCAAACCCCTATACTCTAAGCCTTAACCATTTTTCCCTCTTTGCATGTGTGTTTTACATTTGTATGAAAATTTGTCAAAGAGAAAGGTGATAAAAGTGGCCAAGTATTTCATCAAAGTGATTCAATTCAACAAAGACCTAATTGAAGCTTGGAGATCACTTTCAGCCCAATTTTTGCAGAATCTGAAGCAGACACCTGTTAGGATCTGAAGTGTAGACTAATAGCTACAGTTTCCTGTCCCAAATTTTTTGAGATTCCTAAGTGAACTAATTTTCCATCCTTGGTGGATTAGTCCCACTTCCAGTGAAAAAAAGTGGTTTTTACATTTCTGGATACCCATTTGGCAGAAACATGTTCTGGTAGAGTTTCGATGAAGCAGGACTAAGTTGCCCAGACTTGCACAAGTGTCCCATTCTACATTTTCAGTCAACTCTGTAGGATTCCATAGCCTCTTCACACCATTTTTTTCATTTCTAGGTGCACCCCATTCAATCTTGTTAATTTCTATTATTGGTTTTTTCATTTCCAGGTCATTAGTTCATGTTTGCATATCACAGCGTGTTTTCAAACATTTTACATTTCTTAGGTTTTGCATTGTTAAATCATCTTCCTTTCAATTTAGTGCATTTATATCATTACATTTAGGCATATTCCATCCATATTACATTGATTTTGAATATAACATTGTGTATTTTGGCCCATCTTTCTCCTTTTAGGTGAAAAACCCTAGAAGGGATAGAAAGCATTTAGGTGCCAAAATCCTACATTACACCCTTTAGACACATAAAATATACCAATTGACATTGTGCATATGATCATGACCTACTAACATCATTTCATCCTGAATCATCCCTCGGTCTAACCATTTAATCAAATATCCTTATCTGATTAAATTCATCAATATTCCTCCCTTAATTAAATAAAGCAGCTATTTAATTATGTCTCTCTCTTTTGTTAATTAAATCAATCCATCTAATCTAATTATCCCTATTTAATTAAATAGTCAATTTTGTTTAATTAAATCTCTAAATCTATCTATTAAATTAAATAAATTAAAACCTTATTTGATTTAATCTAACACCATCTCTTTTAATTAAATAAATCAAAATCCTTATTTAATTATTCTCTTATCATATTCCTCTCTTATTTGATTTAAATAAATCCATAAATTTGAGTCAAATAGGTCACATAATCTAATCTCTCATTAAATTAATTAACCCTTGATTAATTTAATCTCTCATCATGTCCCATCCTCTAGATTTTGCAAGTTGCACATGAAAATAGATTTAATTCATTTATTAAATCTATTTTCCTCACAAGGCATCTTTTGGAATATTCTCAAGTTTGAATTTAAAAATTCAAAAGTGGACATGTACATCAACAAGAATAACTCTATCTTACATGTCCTTTTCCTTGAGCCAGTGGCATTTATTGCATTTTCCCTTCCCTCTTTTTTTAAAGTCATTTCAAGAAATTTGAAATTCAAAAATATGCGTTATTGGCACAATCCACCAAAACTTGCACATCCTCCATCCACTCATAGATTGACAAGTGGCATCTTGCCATTGGATGAATGTTATTCCCACATTGCTCAAATTTGGACATTCATCCATCTTGGCATTCTATAAATAAGAGCTCATATCCTCATTTTATCATCCACAATTTGAGTAAAGTTACTATGGTCAAATATTTAGCAAATTCCATCTATTATCATTGAGTTCTTAGCTAGGTTATGCAGATTTTTCCATTGGATCATTCACCATCAAGCATAAACAAAGTGGATCATTCATCAACACTCATCAATCTTGCATCATAGGAGTTGGGAAAGGGCCAATTTTCACATCAAATTGGCACCAATTCCCCCATGGGATCATGAGTTTGCTAGTTTAATTAGGATTCAATCTCTAATTTTGTTGTTTTCATTGTGTTCTTCATCTTTTTCCCTAATTTAAACTTTGTGAATGGATTTCATGGGGAATCCTTGTTCTTACTTGCATTTGATAATCTAATGTGTTTATTCTTATTATTTTTCAGGTATTGGGATTAGGGTTCACACATTTGGTGCTAGAAGGAGGGAAAAATCTCATTCTTTATCACTTTTCTCACAAAATTCTATGTTTTTGCTTATACACAAAAAAATTCCTATGCTAATAGCTCAACGTCACTATTTTAGCACCGCTGACTCTTCAGCATTGCCATATAGCACCACTAGAAACTCAAACTGCTACGCTGGAGTCTTCTCGCCCAAAAATTTTAAATCCAAACTACGTCGCTTGACCGTTCTGACCCACGAGATCTTTCAAAAGAATCAAACTGCAACACTATGCAAAAGTGTGATGCAATTAAGCTCACTGTCCCTGACACAGAGTGACGTTGATTGGTAAGCGGCGCTGTAGAGCACCGCTGAGAAATCAAACTTTGACGCAGCCATGGGTTGCGCCACTAGAAGGGAGTAAAAAGTTGAAATTAAATTTTAGCACATTCCTTTTGATTAATGATCAATTTATCTTCTATTTTATGCTTTTTAATCTCTGTATTTCACAGAATCTAACTGGTTTTCTCTCTTGTAGGTTGGAATTAAAAAAAAATGAAAGAAGGAGAAGCATGAGGAGGATATTTCACAAGATCAAAGTGTTTTTAAACACTTTAGTGTTTGCTTTTCGCTTTTAAGAAATTGTTATCACTTCTTTCTTAGGACACTAGTTTCATTTGGGCTTTAAAAAGGATCTTTTTCAAAAAAAATTCTTGCAAAGGCTAAAACGAACATTAGGATTATAACTTACTAGAGTTTGTTTCTTTGGTTAAAAATTGAACACAATGTCTATCATTTGTCCTTTGGTGCTTTAAAAAGAACTCACAATTGCTTTGGGGATCTAAAATGAACATGTGCTATTTTTTTTGTGAAGACTTACTTGAACTAACCTCATTGAAAAAGGACGTATGCACTTCTCTCACACTTTATAGCAATCTTGAGAATCAAAAGGCCTTTTTTGTGATTTTAGGTTGAGATAAAGCAACCACCTCCACACTTCATTTTGGGTTTAAGAGTTGAAAAAAATATTGTGCGAGTGTGAGTGGGGCATTATTGCGTACATTCTCTCTCTTTGTTGCCAACAAAGATTGATCGAGTTACAGATATTGTCTTTACTCACTTTTGTTTGTCCTAGAGGGCTCGCCTTGGGGAAAAAGTACTCACCCAAGGGAACGACTCAATTGGTAACACTCTAAAGCCAAGAGTATTTCCAACTGGGATATAAATGTGGGTATTGGAGTAAACGCCAATATCATGTGGTTGATTCTGACTAGATGGATCTAAAAGGGGACTCTTTCCGTATGGGTCAATCTCCATGAATGGAAAGTCCTTATTAAAACCCATGTTCTAGAATTTTCCAAAATCCTTAATCTATTTGTTGGTGCAAGAACGGTCATTCTGAAGCCACCCCACACTTTTATAGTCTTATAGTAGAAATGGAAAGCATGCCATGGGATTTTCATGGGTGTTGATGCTTGGCTGCCCCGATTGACGTTAATGAGCCATAGAGGGGAGCCAATGGGGTCAAGCATCTAACCATTCACTAAAGATAAGAGTAGTTGGACTTGTCCAAGTGGGAATCCAACAAATATTGTCTTACACATCCATAGGGTTGTACTTATTCATGGTTTCAAAATGCTTTGCTTGTACAAAAACATCATGAAAACAAACACTTAAAAATCCTCATCAAAATTTCAAACCCTTTAGGAGACAAATACAATTGACTCAATCCATATGTTATTGCTTGCCCTTGGGATTTACATCCTTAGATGTTTCTAAACATTGGATTACATCTCAATTTTTCTACTAAAGAAAACAATAGGTAAACCCTTGCCTTGAGTTCATCAAATCTCCACATAACATACTTTGTGGGATGTGAAGAAGTCAATACATTGGACATCTAGTTTGGAAAACTTAATCAAAGAAAGTGTTTGTGGTAAAATAAATCCATTAAGAAAATCTAAGCAAAATGAACTTTCATGTGTGTTGAAGCCTCACAATTCTCAAAAATTCCAAATCCCAAAACAAAATTCATTTGTTCAAAATCCAAAAATGAATGTTCAAGTGAAATCACTTCTTGGTTGCAAAGGTCTATAGAAGCATTGTATGATCTTCAATACCTAGGTCTAGACAAAAAAAGTGTCTTTTTTAGGTTCATCTTAGGATCAAAAAGAAATAAAAATATTTTTCACCCTTCCTCCAAACATCAAAACAAAAATCATCTCACTATCACCTTTTGATAAATCTTGAAATCATCCTTAATGCTAGGCTTTTTTTGGAAAAAATCAAAAATCATCAAATCCTTGAGACTAAATCCTTGAAAACTTTATCAAAAT
Organism: Sequoia sempervirens; assembly: GCA_007258455.2. NCBI lineage: Eukaryota > Viridiplantae > Streptophyta > Pinopsida > Cupressales > Cupressaceae > Sequoia > Sequoia sempervirens. The sequence goes on from VDFB02166995.1 coordinate 36,257, forward strand.
CATCTTTGGCTAGGTAAGTGTAGATGCATCCTTTTGCATATGCTTAGTCAAAGTTATCAAAATCATCTTGTTTAGCTTGGTATATGTAGATGCATCCTTCTTCATATGCTTAGTTAAACTATCATCTTGTTTAAATAGGTGTAGGTAGATGCATCCTTCTCCCTACACATATTCAATTGTATCATCCTTTGATCAAATATACCCTTTAGATAATCATCCAACATCTTAGGGTCTATTTTTTCAAAATAAAAAGCAATCAAAATCAATCAAAATCAAGGACAATCCAAAATCCAAAATCAAATCAAAATCAAAATCTGAAACATATCTGAAAGTCCCAAAATCCTAGCATCTCCTTCAAAGATTTATCAAAATATTAAAACATTCACATCATCCATCTCTTGCATCATCATCATATCACCTTTTGATCATCAAGATATCTTAAAATTTTCTAATTTGGGCATAAAGTAAAGATCAATCCAAAGAATCAAGAGATTCATCTCCCATATTCTTGAAAATTCATCCTTGTTTTATGGTTCAAACTAGATCTCAATA
>VDFB02166995.1:62710-78003 GCA_007258455.2 Sequoia sempervirens
AAAATTTGTTACAACAGCCACCACCTTGAAAAATATTCTTGTTCAAAAATCATTACAATAGCAACTATTCTGAGCATATTCTCGCTCATCATGTCGGCGGAGGAAGGTTGATGCAATAACAAAAAACCATGCAAAACCCACGCCAAGAAAGTCATCCATACAAAATTGGAAACGCTGTAACTGCAACATCTAATTTGCCACCTGTCAGTAGCCCACTCTTTTTACTCATCATCATTCAAATACTTAGCCACCCACCTCTGGTATTCTTTGTCACTTGGCCAGTCAAAATCAATCACCTCTTTTACTTTTGTACTATAAGGAAAATACTTTACCGCTACCTGATTAGCATCTCTTTCAAAAGATGCCAAAATGAGCCAATACCAATAATCTTATCCATGTAATTTACTCAACAAAACATATCCGATTCATCACAAATTATTTTAATTTGATTATTGATGACTTTACTTGCTTGATCCTGCTCATTGGTTATATATCATGATTAATGTGTTACCCCAATCATTGAAGTTCTTTACCAACTCCCTAATCTTCCTACTTAGATCATCTGGTAAGGTCTAAAACTTTGCAATGATTTAACTAATATATAAGTAGGCTTCAATGATTGCGGCCTGTTATTTGCATCAAACCTTGAGGCTTTAGTCATAACATCTAGATTATTTTCCCTAGGGATCCAATTTTGAATTATTGTTACTTGCTTTTGATTATTGTTGGAGTGTTCTGACTGTCATCAATTATATCAGGTAATAGTGTGTTACCCCAATCATTGAAGTTCTTTACCAATTCCCTAATCTTCCTACTTAGATCATCTGGTAAGGTCTGAAAACTTTGCAATGATTTAACTAATATATAAGTAGGCTTTCAATGATTGGGGCCTGTTATTTGCATCAAACCTTGAGGCTTTAGTCATAACATCTAGATTATTTTCCCTAGGGATCCAATTTTGAATTATTGGAATCACTATCCACTGATCCCTATCAATATTATTTTTTGCTTCAGATAGCAAAGAATACAAAGAATGTATAGAGGGCAGTTTATTATACACCTTTTCATTTAAATGCTCCAAAACAAGAGTAACAATTTCTTTTTCTTTTGAAAGAAAACCCTCCTCTTTTACCCTTAGTGATGTTTGTAATTGATCAATTTCCTGCATGAGCTGCCTCTTTGTTGGATCAACAGAGCACTTTGTTTGTTTATTGACTTGTTCTAGAGGAGGGGTAAGAGCAAGATTTTGAATGGGAAACCCTGCTGTAGAAACATTTGGAGAAGCAGGAGGCATTGAACCTACTGTGGGAGGTGATGTGCTAGTTCCTAGAGCATTGAATGTTTCCCCAGTATGTCTATACTTGAACCTTTCTACTTCAGTTTGTAGCTCAACATTCCTCTGTTACATTTTACTATATTCTTCAATTAAAATGTTATTCTTCTCCATTAGGCTCTTTCTTTCAGCCTCCTCCCTTTCAGCAGTCTTTTGGGCCAACTTGGCCATATTCATAGTTAAACTAGTGGCTTCAGTTGTTGTAGCCTTTGAAGCCCTCTTTATTATTAATCCTCCTTTGAAATTTGGATTAATATCAGCAATATCTAGCTTTCTTCCTTGTGGATCCAATGCCCAAATTTTCAAGGTCTCATATTCTTCACTGAAGGTAGAGTTTTGTAATGCTGCCTTAACTTCTTCTTCAGAATCCTGAAAAGGATTCTTGGACTTCATAATGGCACTGAAAGCCACTACATCTGCGATGTCCCATTCAAGAAAAATCAAAACACCAGCCTGATTCACTAGTTGTTTTCCTTCTTCAGGAGTGATTTTTTTGAACTCTTCCATTAGTTTAGCTTTCACTTCTTCATCATTCTCCTGATCTGACCTGTCAGGCCTTAGGTCTTTTCCCTCCTTGCATTTATTTTGATATTCCTCAAATTTCATCCTTCATGCCAATTGCAAGAATACAAGAGTCTTTACAAATGCATTGTCATCTAAGAACTCCTTGCAAGCCTCCATTCTTGCATCCTACACACTGTTACCCTTCATATCCAAATTGGATAGAACCAATTCAGCTGACCTAGGAGGGGATGGCATACCAACCTGCATGTCTTGATCAGCAACAATAATTTCATATGTGAGATCCTCAGGTAGGTGATCAGTTATTTGCCTCTTAGGGCTTGGCTCAGGTGGTGGTGATGGGGGGCTGCACTCTAGTGAAGATTTTAATTCAATGATTTTGACAACCCCAGGTACTTTGAATTTTGGGCCTGGTCGTGAAGGAACCTTCATTATTTTCTTCCCTTTTCTATCTACTTCTTCCTCATCACTGCCAGTATCTCTTTTCCTCCTATAGATGGGCTGCCTTTCTGTAGGCTGACATACTGGCCTTGTTTCAATTGGCATATCACTTTGTCCTTGCATATCCAGACTTAGCCTTAAATTTATCTTTTTGGTTGTCAAGGTGTCCATTATCTCCTTGAAATTCTTCATTAAAAAATCAATTCTCTTGTGGTATGGAGTGAATTCCATCAATGGATCATACGTCGGATCCATTTCATGCACAATATCCAGTAGCTTACTAAAAGCTATCTACTTTTCCTTGTTCAATTCATGTCTATTTAAATCAAATTCATTCTTGATTAGGTCCTTAGGGAAATTGAACTCGTGCAAATTTTTCACCTTTTATTCTTTGTCTAAACAAGAGCAAAGAAACCTTCAGGATTATGTTGTCGCCTTGGACCAAATCTCAAATGGTAATCAACAAAGAATTTTTCAAAATGTGTCTAGCCTCCCTTTGAAAATGTAAAGTCAGACACTACTGTATAATCAGGGAATAATGTTCCCTTCCCCTTTCCAGTTAGGTTATCTTCATAAATACACCCCATCTACCACATAACTTCTGTAAACTCTAGTCTTGGTGGCACATTGTATGGTAGTATGTGAGGGGTTCCTTGAAATCCATATATTCTCAGGATAGTGCTGACTGGATATGGGATAATGTCACCCCAGTTATGTAGAACCCTCAATTCTAATTTCCTCTCCTTTAGCCTAAGGAAATCATGCAGTTCCTGAGGGATCCTAGGTACATTTACCATCAATCTAGCCCTCAATCTTGCAGCAAAACAATTATCAAATTGCACATAATTGGTACTTTCCTTATTACAGGACAAATCTATAGCCCATATCTATACTGGCAATATTTCTCTATTAACTGATGTCTTAAGTTCATCTTCTCAGCAAAGAAATCAGCATTCCTAAACAAGAACATATGCATCAACATGGAATACCAAAAGAATTGAGTACCAGTATCACCATTATGTAGCTTCGACAGTCCTTCATCTATCCTCTCCACCAAAAAAGAAGCAAAGTCATATGTTACAGAGAAGTTAGGGTGTTGTATTTGCACCCCCATGAACATGTATACAATCAGCATTACTGCACCAGGATTGAAACCCAAAATCTGACATAGTGAATAGAAAGTAGCCAGGAAAGGCTTTCCAAAACAATTCAATCTGAAGGGTTCCTGGTCACTAGGGCTGATGTGCAATTGTGAACCCCCTACTTTAACCAGATGAGGTGGAAGCAGCTTAACCCTAAAAAGAGATTTCAGTTTTGTATACTCCTGCTTCATTTCTTCAAGATTAATAGGAACCAAGTCATCACTTGGCTCACTCAAATCAAAAGTCTGTTGGATAACATCTCTGTTAATTTCCAATAGAACCCCTCCATCATTATCTCTGATTACCCATGTGATAGGGTCATATCTTTTGGCCACTACTCTAAGTAAGTCCACATCATGGAACACATTTGGAACAACCAGCTTTCCCATGGCATACATTCATCCATTTGAAAAAGGATGAGGAAAATTCCTCTGTCCATACCATAATCAACATTTCTAAGCCTGTGAGTGGAACCCTAGCATCAACAATGTTGGAATTATTACACACCAACCCCTCCCCTAGGATTTTCCCTCGCATCAACACCAAACCTTTCCTTCTCTCATTTGTTGATAATGGAAATTGATCTAGGAAATCATCGTAAATTTTCAAATACTCAATTTGGCCAGAGTGCTGCTTGGTTGGCGCCATTTTAGACAAACTAGGGCCTCACTACAATGTTACACTTGAAGTGGCTATGACTAAGTAGAGATAGGAAATTACAGAGTAAAAATACCGCAATTCCTCACAATTTATGATTAAACAATAGCCCTAACAAAATATTTTAATGAACTCAGTGACAAGCATAGCAGACCCCCCCGCTTTCCCAAATTTAGGTGCAGAATGACTGGGAAATAGAGAAAATTAACTCATGGCTTTTTTTCGCACAAACTCCAATTTCTGGCAGCAGCTGCTCGCAATTTCACCTTTGGCTCTAAAAGTGTTTTCATGAAATACTTAGATACTTTGTGATACAAATGAGACGAAAGTAAATTGATTTTATGCTCCATCAAATTCTCGCCAAAGGATGTCTCTATCTGCCATTAAAGCTCACTCGCGGGCTGCATGAACGGCTCCAACCATAATTTTATATATATTTAAATTTGAGTCGTTGATCCTTCAATTTGATCAAATCATCGACGGTCATCTTCAAAACAGGCTAACATAATCGCCAACATGGCAATAAAGGGGCCCACTATGTCATATGTTGTGAAGGAATGCCATGTGGCGGTTGCCCGCGATATCGCAATCCTTTGATTTATCATTGCGAGATGGCGAGCACCGTCGATCTTTTTACCATAAAGCCTATTCCTTCAAAAATGGTCACCGTCCTTTCCTTTAACTATCGAGCAGCTTTTATGTTAAAATCATAACATCTGCGTTGAAATAAAACACGTGCATCTTACAAGCGCATTAGTAATCCACCCCGTAATACATTTAAAACTGGCAACTCTTTCTTCACTCCTTAGGCTTCATTGGATGAGACACGTGGCAGGCACCCATGACATCACAATCCCAAAATTCCTAATTGCGGGATGGTGGGCACCGTCAATCTTGAAGAGACAGCTCATCAATGGTCACATAGATTTCATCCTTTATGAAGGGAACGTGGCACCCGCCCATGATATCATGATCCCTGAAATTGTTGATCATGGGATAGCGGGTGTCATTGATCTTGTTCCTTTAACATAGTCACCAGCCATGTCGTTAACCTTCGAGTAGCTTTTCCAATGAGATTATAACATATCTGTAGATTTAGAACATGTACGTCTCGAGAACACTTTAGTAATCTTCCCCTTAATACATTTAAAGTCGGCTAGTGTTTCCTTTACTCTTTAGGCTTCATCAAATGAGACACGTGGTGTCCGCCTATGATTTCGCAATCAACCCAAGCACCATCGTGGGATGGCGGAGAACGGCTCAAATCAAATGGTAGTTGGTCAGTGATAGCTCAAATTTGATCCCCCGGATAGGACACGTGGCGCCCACCCGTGATTTCATGATCCTTGAATTCTCGATCACGAGATGGTGGGCACCGTTGATATCTGCAAGAAATAGATCAACGGTAGCACTAAATCAACCCTTGAGCTCCCCCGGATAGGACACGTGGTGCCCACCCGTGATTTCACAATCCTTGAATTCTCGATCATGGGATGGTGGGCACCGTTGATATCTACAGGAAATATATCAACGGCAGCACTAAATCAACCCTTGCAAAATAAAACATTCATTAAAAGAGAAGTAGGCATTACTAGGCGGACGACAAATAAAAAAATTATATTTATAGAAGAAAAATAAAATAAATCTACAATTTGTTTTATAATTTCACTTTTAATAAGCAATGCAGGTTGTTCATTGTATTTGATTTGAATACATAGATTGTTAATTTTGAAAGGACAATACATGTTTCTTATTTGTAACAACTTGTCTTATTTTTGGATATTGTTTACGGTATTACATGTCACCATTTGAAAAATTTCAAGATTATTATTAAGTTGTTATAATATCAACATTTTTGCTAAAACATAGTAGACACAACAAATAAAAACATGACTATTCTTGCACAATTTGGCAGGAACTTCGCTGCTCTGCAACTCTTGTTAGTTTTTGGATATCATCATAATTAATAAATTTAAAACTTATCAACTTCAAGTATTTTATATTTTGTATGTACAAATGAAAAAAATACAATATAAAGAATACTTTTAAATTTAAATTTTAGTCTTTGATTGTTGAATTATTTTAAAAGGATCATGTACTTCTATTTAATATTTAATTCATTTATATCACATAATCATTATAATTTAATTGATTATGAATTTAATAATTAAGTAATAAATATTCTATGAATTTTAGAAAATAGAATTTAGTTTAATTTTAAAATGAAATTTAAGTTTTTAAATATTGTGTTGATTTGATTATTTATTTGCTTTATGATTGGTTATTCAAATTTAAAGAACAACACAATTCAACTCAAAAATATAAAAATAAGCATGTAAAATATTTTATGATTTTTTGAAGTTGGAATTTAATATGATTTTACAAAATGAAATCATTTGGATGCAAAGAAATAAAAAAGGTTATTTTATATATTTTTTCATTTCTTAATTTATTCTCAAATTATAATTATTTATTGGTGAATTATTTTGAAAATAATATTTATTTTTATTTAATTATATTAAATATAGTAGAATGATCAACCAGTATACCAATGCATTGCAAATAATCCCCACATACACCAAATCAAACCTTTACATATGTATACATTAGATAGGATGTAGTTTTATTTAATTTATTTATATTGAATAATTAATATAATTTATAAACTAATATCAAGAAATAAATAACCTTAACCCCAAGATTTATACTAGAACTCTAATTGAACCCTAAACCTAAACCTAATTCAACCCTAACAATAGGATTTAATTACGGTTAGGGTTAGAGTGAGAATTTAATTATGGTTAGTGTTAGGGTTAGAATTAGAGTTTAATTAGGGTTAGGGTTAGGATTCAATTATGATTATAGTTAGGGTCAAATCTATAAGCTAATATTAAGATATTCAGAACTCTAACCCTAACCTAACCTTAATCTCCATCCTAGAATGCTAATTAAACCCTAATTGAACCCTAAAAATAAGGTTCAATAAGAGTTAGGGTTAGGGTTTAACAAGTAGGTTTATGGTTGGAATTAGGGTTCAATTACCTGGTTAGGGATAGAATTTAATTAGTGTTATGATTAGGGTCAAGTTCAAGTTATAGTTAGGGTTTATTTACGCTTATTTTGGTTAATCTTACAATTTGGGGTTTAACTAGAATGCTAATTGAACCCTAATTTAACCCCAACAACAAGGTTCAATTAGAGTCAGGGTTCAAGTTCAATTAGGGTTAGGGTTGGCATTCAATTAGTGTTATGATTAGAATCAAGTTCAAGTTACAGTTAGGGTTCAATTAAGCTTATTTTAGTTCAATTTACAATTAAGGTTTAATTAGAGTTAGGTTTATGGTTTAATTAGGGTTAAGGTTAGGGTTCATTTAGATTAAGGTTCAAGTAGGGTTCAATTAGGATTTAATTAGGGTTATGATTATTTTTTAAATAGGGTTAGGGTTAATGTTAAGTTAGGATTAAAATTATTAATCTAGAATAAAACTTGAAGCTAAGGTTAGAGCTATGGTAAGTGGTAGAGTTAGGCTTAAATTAGGGTTTAATAAAGGGTAGGGTACAATAAGGGTATAATAATATTGGTTAATTTTTAAGTCATGACCATGCTAGATGCCAATTTGGTTTAAAAGACCCCTTGTTGAAGCCCACAAGACATTTATTTCTATATACCTTAGATATTGTTCATATTTATTATCATTGTGTTTGACCTCATGAGAATGCTTCAGAGTAAAGTACACCTTGCAAACCCACCTACACCAGAGAACCATTCAATCTCTCAAAATTTTAATATTCGAATGATTATCAAATTGGATATGTCCAAAGCCTTTTAATAAGTTGACTTGGAAACTTCTATACCATATATACCTCTTGTCAACTTCAACTGTGGAGTACTAATTGATAATGAATTGTCTTCTTTTTCAATTCGATTAATCATCCCCCATAGGGTCTTCTTCATAAATTAGGGGATTAAGTTAAAGAGACCCATTATCATGTTTTTTTTTCCATCAAAATGGTAGAGGCCCTTAGTGTAGAACTTATACTAGCCAGTATGTTACAAAAATTTACATGACTTCCAATTCTAGCAGCACAAGCCAGTACATAGTGTTTACAGATGTTACCTGACTTACAAGATAGATGAGTTTCTAGAGGAGATGCAAATAAAGACAAATTTTCAATTTGTTTTAGTGTCTAGTGTGGAGTATCTAAAATTTATTGTTAATTATGAATCTGACATTGACATATATCATTGAACTAAGATTGATACTATTGTTTTGATTCATTGGCGATAATTATTGGATCAGTGTGAAAAATCTAGAGATTTGTGTTTGACTGCAAAGAGTTATCTCTTGTGATTTATCAATAAATTATTATTTCTATTCGTGGGCTTCTTAGACAAAACAATATATTTATGCATTTCTTGTAGAGTCTATTCTAATTGATCATAATAAAAAACTTCTAATTTTGAAAATAATATAACATAGAACCAAATAGAAATGAAAATCCCAAACAAAGATTGTCAAGAGTGTATCTCATTTAGTTTTTATTTAATCTTTCTCTTTATGTCTACAATTTCTTGAAATGTTTATGATCATCCAAATAATTTAACATTGATGGATATGTAACACATTTAGTTCATTCATGCCCTAGTTCATCATATTTGGCAGAGAGCATGCCCATCTAGAGATGACCTTAGAATTTGGTTGACTTATCCAGAGATAGTGATGTCCACAAAAATTTAAATGAGACAAGAAGATTTGGAAGCTAAGGTTATACACATCAATGTCTAAGTTAAACAATTAATACCCTAGATAAACATTAGTTCACACAGTGATGAGTCTATAGTATGTAGTTGTGATTCTAGATAGTAGGCGAGCCAAATTTGGTTCATGGTGATTGGTTGAAACCTGGTGCAATACTAATTGATCTTGGCTTAAATGCAGTAGAGGTATGATACCTTCTAACTTCCTTTTTCAAAAAAAGTTTGTAAGTAAAAGATGGTTAATATATAGCAAATTAAGCCGGTATTAGCATGGTGTGTTGGTTTATAGGTGGCATTGTTGTTCTTTCCACAAAGGTTCAAACCCCATTGGGGTGGTATTGTTGAATGGTTGTATCTGGTTCATAGCTCCGGTCAAAAGCGTTTACCCCTTGAATAAAAATATATATATATATAGTAAATTAAAACTATTGCTTCTACTTTAGTATGATCATAGTGCTAAAAGAGAATACCAATTAGTTGTTCATGTTTCCTATGAAGAGGATTCAAGAATAACTTCATCAATTAATCCTCTAACTTGTGGTCTTGGTCTAATGAATATTGCAATGCTTTTTTCCACTACTCTACAATCAACAAAACGAGCATATGGGTTCAATTGAGATTTCTGATGTTTGATCTAGGCCTTTTGCAATACACAACAAATACAAACAAAACTATTCTAAAACTTATGTATAGAACTTCTCACGCTTCCTCGCGCCTCTTGTTATATTATAACATTCATAACTTAAACCTTTTATACACAAATGTCAAGTTAACTATAAATTGTATAGAGCTTAGGATTTTCATATCTCTCATATATCAACATAGGTAAATTTGAAAAATATTTTAAATTATATAATTTCAAAAAAAAAAATTGACTGAATTTATAGAAGATTATTTTTATTAAAGTGATAGAATCTAACTCTAATACTAACATTAATTATAATTCTAACCATAACCCCAACCCTAAAACTACACTAATTAACTCTAAACCTAACGCTAATTTTATATCCAACCCTAAACATAACTATGATTCTAAAACTAACATTAATGAAACCCTTAATTGAATTACAACCTAACTCCTAATACTTAACTCTTTACTACTGAACCCTAACACTAACCCCAAGTCTCTATCATAGAACTCCATCTTTACTCCTCAACCCTTAACTCCTAATCCTAATTGAATCCATACCTAATTTTAATTAAAGTCTAACCCTATTTGAACCTTAAACTTAATTGAACTCATGTTTAGGGTTAGGGTTCAATTAAGGTTAGGGTTGAATTATGGTTATGATTAGGGTCAAAATTCAAATAGGATTATGGTTGGAGTTTAATTAAGGTTCCTATTCACTTAGGGTTAAGGTTCAATTAGTATTCAATTTGGGTTAGGGATCAATTAGGGTTATAATTCAATAAGGGTTTAATTAAGGTAGGGTTAAGGTTAGTCTTAAATTAGGGCTAGGATTGGAGTTAGGGTTCAATTAAGGTAAGGGTTATTGTCTATTTTAGGGTTAGGGTTCAATTAGAGTTCTCTAGGGTTTTGATACAATTAGGTCATCAATTAGTGTTAGAGTTAGGCTATAATAATGCAGTTCAATCAAAGTTAGGTTCAAGGTTTAATTAGTGTTAGAGTTAGGGTTACAATAATAAAATTTTCCATAATGATATGGAAAGGCATTCAGTTGGATTCATATGCAAATGCATAAATAAGAATTGGTAATTAATAATTCTCTAGAACTAAAGTTATAACAACAAATACAATCCTTAGCTTAATCATTTGTTCTTGTTAGGGTTGGGATAAGAATTTAATGGGTCCAACTGAGACTTAGGAAATAAAACCCTGCAGAGGAAATAAAGCATTAAAATCAAAGTTGGGTTTTAATTTTAATCTGGTGACATAAGCCTAAGCCATTAACTCTAGTGGTCATGTTGTTGATGGCTTATCCAAATTGTTTCATTAAATACTAACTGTACAATGTGTAGGTTTTCCAGATTCGAAGATATGGGAGAAGATCTCGATCATACCCCGCCAACTTGCAGACCTAAGGTGTCGCCCTGTTATTTGGCACGAGGTCAGCAAAAGGCATATGTGTGTCCTATATGAAATGTGGGGCCCAATCTCCACTATTGATCTCATAACCCATGGTTTTAGATTGACAACGAAGATCAAAAGCTAATGTAAATCTCTGTTGTTCCCTACTAGCTGGCAAGAGGAAGATGAAGGTTGGTGAAGCATTAATGAATTATTCCTTGCTTGTGTAGACACGTCGATCTTAATTTGTGTGAAGATGTTGTTGTTGGCAATCATGAAGGGTGATCTTTGGATTCTCATGTAGCTCTAGTTAAATAGTGACAGTACATACGCCGCCAAATTGCCATGTTTGCACATGTATTTTTACTAAGCATTGATGAAGGTTGCCATTACCTCACACAATAAATTGAAGAGGAATTTACTAATAATAGTGTCATTCTTGTAGCAGTTAGAGCACTTTGTGGGTTGATTCTAATCAAGTTTGAGTGCTTGTCTGAGAAGAGAAAATGAGTAAGTCAGTAAGGAAGTATGTTCGTTTGAGCTCACAAAAGCTCGATCCTGTTATCTAGGAAGGTACTTTGGTTGACAAGCCCAGGCTTGTGCCCACTAGATGCAATAGAAGGTTGCAATTCCAGGACGTTGCTTCTCAACTGGTAGATGACAAAGGCAAGCAGTCGGCGGTGTGCTCCATTACTAGTGTTGGTAGGAAAATAAGGTATGGGCGGCATGGCTCCTATGGATGCCAACACTCACCCATTGACCTTACGAGCAACACTTATGATGATGTAACCAAGACCGACTCGTACTACTATCGGTATTTACCTTCCTTCAATCACGGTCTATTCTCTGATGATGAAGAGATAGATGTGGTACCATTGGTTGTTAAAACCTCAAGTGGACCGACTCGAACCATATTGGGAAAGGACAAGAAAGAAGATGAGGCTGAGAGTCTACTGTATTGGGCAACAACTAGAAGCAGGCATGTATACCAGGGTCAGAGTGTTGGTAAGGGAATGGTGGCGGGTAAATAAGAAGTTGTTGTGGTGCCTTCGTGGCAATTTGGTTTCCTGGAATTTTTGCGTGGATAGCGACAAGGGGATTTTGATGAAAATTTGTGTTCCCTTTTCTTTTAGCTTTCCCCAGTTCGTGCGCCAGGATTTTGATGACAATTTGTGTTCCCTTTTCTTTTAGCTTTCCCTAGTTCATGCGCCACTATGTTTTGTAGATTCAACATGTGGGAAGTTTTGAAATGAAATTCAAATGCAATGGAGATTTTGTTCAAATTAAAACCCCAAGCGAACCAACTCGAACCGTATTGGGCAAGGACAAGAAAGAAGATGAGGCTGAGAGTCTACCGTATTGGGCAACAACTAGAAGCGGGCGTGTATACTAGGGTCTAAGTGTTGGTAAGGGCAGGGTGGCAGGCAAATAAGAAGTTGTTGTGTTGCCTTTGTGGCAATTTGGTTGCCTATTTTTTTGCGTGGATAGCAACAAGGGGATTTTTATGACAATTTTTGTTCCCCTATTCTTTTACGCTACCCCAATCCATGCACTATAAATGTTTTGCAGATTCAATGTGTGGGAAGTTTTGAAATGAAATTCAAATGCAATGGAGATTTTGTTCAAATGAGAATTTGTGGTGAAATTACATTTGAGCCGAAGCTCGTTGCTCCCTTGTCATATAAAAGGGAATTCAAGGCTCATTTGTAGGGAGAGAACTGATGAAAGCTCTAGCTAGGTTTTGAGTTGAATATATGGGTAGAAAGATATGTCCTCTGATGAGGAAGTGATATATGTGGTGCCATTGGCTGTTAAAACCCCAAGCGGATGGAATAGAATAGATAGCCTATTTTGAGTTTTGGATGAATATATGTAAATTATCTTAAATTGTATGCAGCTATGACTTATAAGCATGAATAAACATATAATTCTAATATATTTTCTCTCCTTATGTGGATTTGAGTGAATTTTGAATGAAATTTTAATGAAGTTGTCATTCTTCTTTTGAGAATTTGTTCAATTGTGTGTCTATGTTTTTGCTTTGATTCAAGAAAATCAATTAAATGCTTAAATGGAGTCATAAGTTTACAATTATTTACAAAGGATTTGATAAGTAGTAATATATCATAGAATTGAGCTCCATAATGCAAGGTATTATATGAGGGCCGGGCTTAACCGGCACACTCTAAGGGTACACTCCCTTAGATGTTTGGCACCATGTGGGGCCCTCTTAACCCAACCTCTCTCTCGTTTCTATAGCATTTCTTTAACCACACCATTTCAAATCTATGTTTCCGTAGTACTCCACCATTGCAGTTTACACTTGCCATTCCTGTTCCCATTCTCCTTCCATAGTTGTTTGTGTTTTCCGTTCCACTTTACACATTTGCTCGGTCATTGGATTGGAGGATTTAGTCTTAATCCCACATTCATTTCATTACATGAATTGTGGTGAGTGTTCCTTTTATATTACGAAGTATCAGTTCATTTTCTTTGTTAGGAAATATAAAAGATTTATCTTTCTTATAACTTTAATAATAACTTGTTTTTTAAAGATTATATCTTATTTATAATATTTATTAATGTTAATTATATTTAATTGTTTATTTTAATGAAAAAAAAAATATTATGTTTTATTTAAAAATAATATTATTTTTATATTAGATGATTGATATTTAAATTAAATGAATTAAATCTGATGTTTTTTGAGATGTAGATGTTGATTATTTGAAGTGTTAAAAGAGGTTTTGGACTTAATTTTATAAATGCTTTTAAATATGTGAATTAAGTGTTCTTTTCTTTGGTTCAAATATGTGTAAAAAATAAAACTAGTCTACAAGCTTCAATCTATAATTCCAATAATCAACTAGTAAAAAATTAGTTTTTGAAATTGATTTTTATCTTTTAACATTTACACTTTATTATGGATAGACAATGTTTACAAACATCACTTTTTTTTAAAGAAAACTTGGCGGTAAGCCTATATATTTATATATTAATATAATAAGAGTGAATATACATAGTATTACAAAATCTACTAAATTGTGAGGCTTGTGTTATCTTCATTTAGACCCCTAGATGGTCAATAAATGTCTCAAAGTATTGCTTTGGTTCATATCCATGTCTAAGAAACTGAACTAGTGTGCAAATATAAATATATACCATAAGAATCAACTAGCAAATAATTGATGTTTAGAATTTAGTTGTGTTGATCTTCTAATATTTGAACCTCAATATAGATAGAAAGTGTTTAGTAACATTTTTAGGGAATGTGCTAAATTGTGAGGATTATGTTCTCCTCAATTAGAGCCCTAACCAAACCAATTCCATGACATAGGAATAATGATTAGAGACATGATTATATATGTTATGAGAAAATGTTATTACATTTCTCTCAATGAAAATGTTCTTTTGATAAATCCTCATTGTCCTAATAATCTTTGATCATTTTAAATGCTTAAATGATTTTTTTTAAGTAAAATACAACATGCAAATCAAGATAAACATGCATTAGGTAAGCTCACAATGATTAGTGGGAGGGTGTTGTCAAGATTTAAATTGAATTTAAATTTTAAATGTGTAGGGTTGATAATTACTACGTCAAGTTTGCACTAGTAGATCTTATGCAAGGTAGGGTAATGTCATGAGATTAATTCACACAAGAATATCCCACTTGTAGACTTGTTATTGAACAAAGGACAATCTATTCAAAGTTTACCAAAAATAGTAATGAAAAAGGGCATGAATATATATTTTTTCTCTAAGATTGATGTGCATGAACTTCTATTATGGTGTATGTTAAAGTAAACAAAATATCAATGAGAAACTATTTAAGTAATTTCCAAATACTAAAAAGATATAAATTTAATTTTAAACATATATAGTTTACAATTATATTCTCCTTCCAATAGTAACTCCACAAAAAGCATACAAAATTTAAAAAATATGTAATGAATAACATATATCAAACATTTAAAATAAATATGAGAATTTTTTTGTTTAGTTGTGTATTTGTATCAATTTATTTATTTATATATATATATATATATATATTATTATATATATATATATATATATATTATTACTAAATTCTAGATAGATTCTTATTTTCTCAGTATTTGGAGATCATTATTTAGTTCCTTTTTTTCCCTCAATTTCCTTATATAATATTACACCTCTTTCAATGCAAAAGAGTTCATATCTAATCACTTGCTCAACCTAGATTTCATAGGCTTTTCCAAATGACTTATATTTGTTAAACCTTTCAATCACACAATTATCAATACATAATATCTCTAAATCATCAAAAACCAAAGGTCCATCTAATGCATGTGTTAAAATATTTAAATTATTTTTAATATAAGAAGGTAATATTTGCTAAAAAAATTAATTGATAGGATCTTGCTAAAA